>CAAKHD010008586.1:74871-154223 GCA_901007705.1 Fistularia tabacaria | reverse complement strand
AAACACAGGGGGTAATATTAAAAAAAAAAAAAAAAAAAAAAAAGATAGACATAAAAAAAACAAAAAAAAAAACAAACAAACGTGCATCATCTTGATATTTCTAAGCACTATTTGGTCTATTATTTAAAAAAAAAACGAAGAAAAGAATGGCCGTGACGCAAAAGTAGGAGCACTAGTAGTAGTTCTTTTTATGAGTTGAATGAAGTGTCAGCGGAAAGCAAACACATCAAATCTGTTTCGATTAAACACACGAAAGTAGGCTGTCACCCCTTTCTCGTTCTGTTCTTTTACCAGCTCATCTGATGTACCCCCACACCCACCCACACTCTCTCTCTCACGCATACACTCGCACACTCATTGATGGTGCATTTCTGGTGTGATAAAGGCGACGTGCCGCCATGCGTCTCGCATCAATCACCCGCGGAGCGACCGGGGCACATTCTCGGGTCCGTCTGCCGGAAAGTGCTCCAGCCTCGGATGTGGGACCTGCGCCTCCTCGCTGTCTAATACCGTAAAAAAAAAGGGAAATAAATCGGATCTTTGCTCCCCGGCAGCAGCTGTTGGCGACCGACTCCGGTATCGACCCCCCTCCCCCCCTCCATCCCCCACCCCCGTTCGCGCACGCAGTCCAAAGTTGGCGCTTGGGACTTTCAGCACCACTTTTCCCGTGGACAGTTCCCGCGATGTTTTTTTTTTCGGGTGGCGGGAGGAGAGATTGAAGAAGAAACGCGATACGGATTCTTCAATGCAAACAAAACAATGTTTAGAGTGTGATTTCTGATTTTTTTTTATTTTAATTTTTTTTTATTTTGTCCCCCCTCCCCCCCCTTTTTTCTTTTAATATCTTCATCTTTTAAAAAAAGAGCCAGCCTCGCTCTGGAAACCCGCTCAGGTAGGCTATTAATAGATCCAACAAGATTTTTTTTTTTTTTTTTTTGCTTCGGATATGGGTCATTATTTATAAAAAAAAGGATTCTCCGTGGAAAGGACAGATAGGTAAGCTCAGCTTCAAATGTTTGTTTGTTTGTTTTTTTTATTTGTGTCCAATGAGTGTTTTTTAAGATGTCGTGGTGTAAATCTTCTCAAGTTTTAAAGGCGGAGTTTGGAAAAAAAAAATAAACAGTCTGGTGCGTGATCCTCGATTCGGGAATGTACGCAAAAAAAAGACAAAAAACATTTCCATTCGCCTCCTCTCTGCAGTTCAGTTCCGTGATTTACTCTTATATGGCAAATTTGTGAAGGAGTGAATATCTGTATTGCTCACACCAAGTGCAACGCCCTGGACCGAAGGTGCATTGGCTGTTTTTACGCGATAAGGCGCAGCGTTCAGCCGCATAGGCGCATCAACAACATTTAATACAATAATCACTGAATATAAAATCTGTCGGTGGTACGGGATTTAAATGTTACTGCTGGTAAAGCGCAAACCGGACATCAGATAATTCCACTATTCAGCACCAGCCAATCCAACGTGACTGTAAATGGATGCAAAACAGATGCCCCCCCATACACACAAACACACACAGACACACACACATATACAAGCACACACCCCATCTCTTGTCCCTTTCCGTGTCTCCTCCTCAGCCCTGAAAGTTGAGTCACGCAGGGAAGCACCCTCGCTTGGTATTTTATGTGTGTGCGTGTGTGTGTGTGTGTGTGTGCCTGGATGGAGGTGGGGGGTGGAAGGGTGGGGGTTGGAAAGGGGGTCGTGGGAGATGGGTATGTTGCGGAAGGGGAAGGGGGGGGGAGTAAACGGTATGTGAACCATCGATTGTCAGTCCCTGTGCTGTGCAGATGTGCAGCCTCCTGGCAGTGGAAACAAAAGAGACAGTGGTAGAACTGCTGATGTGAGTCTGCTGCTGCTGCTGCTGCCCAGAGCAAAGTTTAATAGGTTACTTAAGCATGTGCCATTGTTAATTCAAGGCCATTATTTTGTTGACAGGGTTGCATATTGTGCCTAAACAAATGTTGTTTTTTTTGTGGTTGTGTTACAAGGCAGCAGTGAAGGACCATAAAACAAATAAAGATACCTGACACACACACACACACACACACACAGAAAGAAGTCATGGTATTAATATGCTTCCATTTTGGGCTTCTAGCTCCCAGAGGCCTTTTTTTGTGGGGCCAGAGATTGGCTTTGTGCTATCCTACCCTCAGAGCTTCTTCAATTAATGTGTGTGTGTGTGTGTGTGTGTTTGTGTGTGTGTTTGTGGTGTATGATTGCAGTCAAATATGCCATTGTCTGCATTCTCTCTGAACTCGCGGCCAAGAGGGGAAGTGTTCTTCATATCAGCAGGTAATTATCTAAAGGGTCTGATTCAGCAAATCAGATTTTAATTCAATCTTGTCCAACCTTGAAGTCTCCCATGAGATAGATTCCATGTCTTGGGTTTTTGTTGTTGCCATGTTCTTCACAGCTGCCGGTGGGTGATAGCATACCCGGATCTAGCTACAAAGAATGCTTAACCATAGAAAGAGTTAAAAAAAACGTGTAGATTTTAGCTGGCTGAGGGGTGTGGGGATTACTCCAACACCCTTAGATTTATTTTTCCCAGGTGGTCCTGGCTTATCTTGTCCTCAGAGTTTGTTTAGAAGTGCAGACTCAGCATAAGTCAGTGGTTTTCCCTGCTTCTAACTTCTCTCTAGTATGTCATGTGCCAGAGTTTGAGCAGCTACAAGGAGATTCAGGTTCACAAGGTTTCCTCATTCCATGTATATGATTAACATACCAGACAACACAGGCAAACTCTCCCCAATGAATTCAAATCCGTCTTTACATTTCATACTGTCAGCGGAGACTTCATGTATTAATACACCACATGCACTTGATGAAAACTGAGATGATCAAAGTGACTGAACCCATTCCAAGAAGGGGGGGGGGGCACGATCCTGTTCTCCAGCCAGCAGAGAGACTTCTGCATCCGCATCTGTCACTTAAGCTGCTGTATGGATCCAAGAGCAGGACTGGCATTATTTAAAAAAACAAAATAAAAAAATGTGCCCTGTTTCCACAAACAAACCTGTGGTTAAATTCCCGATAGATCTCCCTTGTTCCCTTTACAAAGGTTTTTGCTGGGAACAGAAATTTGTGTGAATAGACCCCCCCGTTCCAGCTTCATTTTCCTCTTGGTAGACGCCATCTGCTCACAGGGGAGGCTTTCCAAACAGTTTTACAGTAAAGACAGGGGGAAGTGAGAAACATGGGTACAGCACAAACACTGTGCGATCACTTTATTCATATTAAGTAGAATTAATAGGTCACTTCATCTGAATGAGGATAAATTACTAAATAACTTAATAAAAATAACACTGGGCTTCCTCTCTAGTTCACACTGTCATGGTGCATGTGCACGTATACACACGCATGCACATTTTCACAAATGCATGCACAATAACTCACCCTTTCATGTAAGAAAAACAATCCATGAAGATCTAACGTTTGGTTATACCTTTTTTATTTTAGGCTTTTCTCTGACTATAATGTTCTCATCTCATGTCATACTGTTTGATTTCACAGCATTTATATCTAATTTTGCAAGCGTAGCAGTAGACCTAGAATGATATAGAGCACAGGCAGAAGGATGTGAGATGGGTATTAATGATAAGTGGTTTTCATGAATTAGATTGCAATTACACTCATAGAGAGAATGCACTTTTTTATGCCGAGAGATGAAAATTAAATGTTTTTCCTGATAACATACCATCATATAAATTGACATTGTTATTCCTTCACATACTTTTTCAATTGGATACATTAGGTTTTATGTTGATAATAAATCAACAGGTAGAAATTAATGCCCGAGATAGCAATTTAATGCCAGCAATACATCTTCTGAAGTTAATTGTAATAAAATGCTGCCTTTTTTGTCTACTATAGTTTGAATTTCATACAAATCATGGATTTGGCTCTTATTCTATTGCTGACATTTCATTCATTTTGAAAAAGCGTTAAAAATATGGTTGGAATTATTAACAATGTAGCAGACCAACAAGACCAGAAAGAAGCAGAAGAGTGATGTTGTGCATTTCCTGAGTCATCATAGTCACAGATTTTTCCTAGGGCAGCGTTGTGTGAAATGGAGTGTGAAATGAGTGCACTTAACATCCCTGCAGTGGATTATACACATTATCTTACATGACGGTTCAAGAGCATCTTGCCTTTTGCCTGTGAATCTGTCTTTAAGTTTAATTCATTTTTTGTTGCTTTTAATGCTACCAACCTGTCTGAGTTGAGTTTGTTCTGTCCAACTTTGGAAAGTTCCCAACCTGAGTGAAACAATAGCTTCAACTAGTCATTTTTTGCAGCTTACAGACAGGCCATGGTAAGTTTGCATGACTGGATCAGAAGTCACCAAAATGGCCAAAGGTGACAAAGACCATTTGCATCTGCTAAGAATGGCCATTCGCAGCAGATGTTTTCAGATTGGGTGGAGATGCCTTTGGGGTCAAACTAATGTTCCCAGGGTCCTATGTTTCCCTGGTTTTATGTTCAAGTAACATATATTTTCCGAGGTCTAGCGTAAGGGATAAGGGTAGGCAAGATAAGAACTTGGCACCACAAGGCTGGGATCATTGACCCCTGGGAACATTTAACCATGGGAACTAGAGACCATGCGAATGATAGACATCAGACAAATTACATCCTGGTACTGGTGGATCCTGGATACATTGAACCTGGGGAACGTTAATCCTGTGAATTTTAATCTTCAGAACATTTCAGTCTTTCTCATGCTCCCTGTAGGTGCTTTGTAAATCAAGATAACACTGAATGCTGGGCGCATTGGAAACTGATAAACAATATCTGCTTTAGAACAGAGAACTTTATGGAAGGTAGACCCTTTTTTCATGTTTCTGCCATCTAAATTTAAACATTTGAACAGGTCATGCGAGTGTCTGAAGTTTGTATAACACTACTTTTGACCATAGTTTATTACATCAGGTTGAATAGTATGAGTGTATTTATTCTATTTTGATAGATAGGTTAGGAAGACATTGTTTGTGAATTGTGGTCCCCCTGCCCTAAAGAGTCCAACATTTATTAATCCTATGGGACTGATATCTGTCACACATTTTCTACAATTCAAAGTTATGTCAAACTTAGAAATAAGGCAACTTCAGGTTGCCTTTCTAGTGTGTTAGTTTCAGACTTTTGAAAAAGTCTGGTTCAAACTTCATGTGCTTTGATTTAGTTCAAAATATAAAATCTCTAATCAGACTCAAAGCGATTTGGGCCTTATAAAGCAGTAAGTTCTTATGTTTTTGTATAGTCTTGACTCCATTTGACCAGCTATTTGGATGGGTGTCCAAATTAGACAAAATGACATGACAAACTGATTTTAGCAGTGAGAACAACTTTTTACTTTTAACTGCATGATTTACCATGCTTTATAACCCTTTCAGTCTTTTTTATTAGAGGATCAACTACTGAAATTACCTTGATGTTCATAATATAATGTAGGGGCTCACAAAATGAGACATTCTATGTTATAATTAAATAATCTCAGCTGTCTCAGTTTTACAGCTGGCAGAGCTACACCTGTGCCTCCATCAGCAGGAGGTGCATGGTGCAGGGGCAGGTTTCACTTGCATTTGTAAGAATAACAAACTGACCACAGCGCAGTGTGAAAACACTGCATTGTGACTGCACTCAAAAAGTGTCAGGCCAGACAGACCATACAGTTATGGTTGAATCAAATAGACGATTGCAGTGATAAGCCTACTGTATGTTTGGAGTAAATAAACAACTGCATGGATTGTAACTGAGGTCGTTTTTTTTAAGCTATACTGAGAGACCACTACTGCCAAAAAACATTAACTGCTGATCAAGTTGACAAGGAAACTGGGAGGATTCAAAGAGGACAGAGGACTATTTCATCAGAAAATGGAGCTGTACTTTGAACATCACATGCTGGTATGTTACATGTCATTATAGATCTACCTTTAAACTTGCGCTAACCTTCCTCATACACTCAGTAATCATGTAGCACAGGACTGATGTCATCTTTGGTGTCTGTGTTTTTGTGATGGGAACTTAAATATTGTTAATATCCGACTGATGCAAAGAGCATAATCAGTCGTTTGGTATCTATTGGGTCTCAGTGTCTGATGTTTACTCCTCTGTTTTCCATAAACTCTCATGGGAAATCGTCCTGTATGAGCTGACAAAAGAGCCACTGTTTCACATTAGTTCATCACTAATATCTCTGCCCATTTTTCGGGGCTGAGTATTTAGTGGGCAGGTGCTTTATGAGAAATTAGCTGCCTGATGTGCATGAAAACTAAGCTATGAGAGCTTGGGGCAAAAATATTGATCTGAACTGCATTAAATGTTTAAATATTCATTGAAATGCAAATGTGAGCATGATTAATATCGATCAACCTTTTTTTATATCACTGAGAGAGTTCACATTTTTTTATATATAATACTTCTGTCTGGATAAGAAAAAAAGGTTACATTAGGACAGGCTAAAACTGGATACAAGGAAATATCTGTACATACCAGCAGGGGGCAAAAGCCTTTATTTGTCATTCTTGAGGGGGAACAGGAAAGACCTTTGTATAAACAAAATAGTATTTGCAGACCATTTTCTGAAGCAACTCTTGCTTGGTTCCTTATGTATTGGTTTCTAATGGAGAATGTATCTCACATGAAATCCCAAATGGTGCTTGAGTTGATGGTAATGTTCAAATGAGATTAGATTTAACAAAAAAAACACTTTTAGGATCGTATTGGCTAAACTTACTTGCTTCTGTTTTTCTCACTGCCCCTAATTTGCTAACTCATTTTTTTGTACTCAGTAATTCAACACGCCTCTGATGATGGCAATGACCTCAGCCAATGTGTGGGACATGATGCAAATACGAGATGTTGCTGAAACTTATCAACACTGGATGTACTTGTTCACAACCCATGGTCTGAAAACAAATGAGTTTTTCAGCAATCAAACATTGAAACAAATAACCAGTGATGCTGTACTCTCCATCCATCTGGCAGCTGCCCTGACAGTCTTTCCATGCTAAATCAACACAAACCAGCTTTATCTATTTGTCCCGAAAGGGCAATTTGTTTGCAGTAGGGGAAACTACAGGAATACAGCAATTAGACGAGACATAACATGAGAGAAGGCTGAGGTGAAGGGAGGAAGGGAGGGAACCCTGGATATAGAGGTAAGAAAGTCTACATCAACACTACAAAAACAGCAAAGAAAGCAAATTTAGAGGGATGACATGGATTTACCCATTTGCAAACACAATAATAGACACAAAGCGCTTCTATAGACTATCAGAATGTGCAAATTGAACATCCTCATCCACATGTGTCACCCTTGAATCCAAACTACACTGTTCTCTGGCTGCAATAATATATCACTCAGAGATGTGAGGAGTTCCAGGACTCTGTGAACATTGACACAATGCAATTTTTTTCGTGTGAGCTGCTGAGTTGGATGCTGAGATAGTTTTATACAAGCAAAGGGAAAGCAAAAATGAGAGTATTTGTTGAAATACGTGCTGATCGCACGAGGAATTTCTCCCCCAAATCTCCCTGCGATTTCCACACTTGCTCACCGTTTGTGGCCTGTTTGTTGAATGTTTGTTAATTTCAGTGCTAAGACTGTGTTGAACCAGCACTCATTTGTAACTCTATTCATGTTTTTATGTGCGCTGCTGTTCATCCTCACCACCTTTAAAACACATCACCACCAATGTGCTTCAAGTCCTCTCTTTTTTCCATGCCCGACTGCAGGAGTGGGTAAAAAGCAACTTGCGCCGTACCGCACATCTCAGAATTCTTATGTTCCTTTCCCCATTTAAAGACTTTTCAAATTAGCATATTCATTGCTCATTTACTGCTATTCTAAATTCTCTTTTTTTGTTCAGAAAATGTTTTCAACCATCATTACCGCACTTGTTTTAATTCATAATCCTTGTTCTCTTTCATCATCGGCCAATTGTCTTCCAGTTAAAAAAAACACAGGTATAGCATTTTTTTTTTTTTTTTACAGATCCAAAAGCATCTTGTGACACAGAAAATAGCATTAATTGCTTTGCCTGTCACACTTTTCATTTGTAAGACATACAAGACTGAAAAAGCTGGAAACCCAAGGTTTCATCCCTAGTAAATTGTATTTCAGAGGTCTTTACACAATGCTTCTTCTTCTTTTCCTCTCGCCCCCCTCCTTCAGGGGTCGCCACGGCGACTCAACCTTCTCCATCTAACCCTATTCTCTGTATCCTCATCTCTCACGCCAACTACGTTCACATCCTCTCTCACTACGTCCATATATCTTCTCTTCTGTCTTTCTCTAGACCTCCTGCCTGGCATCTCCAATTCTAGCATCCAGCATTCCCTTTCCCTCCTCTGTACATGACTGAACCATCTCAGTCTGGCTCCTCTGACCTTCTCTCCAAAACATCTAACATGTGCTGACCCTCTGATGGACTAATTCCTGATCCTATCCATCCTCGTCACCACCAAAGAGAACCTCAACATCCTCATCTCTGCAACCTCCAGCTCTGCCTCCTGTCTTTTGTTCAGTGCCACTGTCTCCAAACCATACAGCATCGCTGGTCTCACCACTGTTTTGTACACCTTTCCTTTCATTCTCGATGATATTCTTCTATCACATAAAACTCCTGAAACTTTTCTCACGACTGTCTCACAACCAGCACACATGTCCTGGACCAGTCTAACATATTTCTCTGCGACTCCAGACTTTCTCATACAAAACCAGAGTTCTTGTCTCGGCACCCTGTCGTATGCTTTTTCTAGGTCTACAAAAGCACAATGCAGCTCCCTCTGACCTTCTCTGTACTTCTCTATTAGCATTCTCAAAGTGATTACTGCATCTGTAGTACTCTTTCTAGGCATGAAGCCACACTGCTGTTCACAAATACTGACTTCTGCTCTCAGTCAAGTTTCCACGACTCTTTCCCATAACTTCATTGTATGGCTCATCAACTTTATCCCTCTATAGTTACTGCAATTCTGCACATCCCCCTTATTCTTAAAAATGGGTACCATCACACTTCTTCTCCACTCTTCAGGCATCTTCTCTTTCTCTAAGATCCTGTTGAATAATCTAGCCGGAAGCTCTGCTGCTGCCTCCCCAAGACACTTCCATACCTCCACAGGTATATCATCAGGACCAACAGCCTTTCCACTCTTCATCCTCTTCAATGCCCTCCTCACTTCACCTTTACTAACCTCTGCTACTTTGTGGACTACAACACAGTCACCTCTTCTACCCTTCCCTCTCTTTCATTTTCTTCATTCATCAACTCTTCAAAGTACTCTTTCCATCTTCCCATCACTCTTCTAGCATCTGTCAATACATTTCCCTCTCTATCCTTAATCACATCCTTTCCGTCTCTATCTCCCTGTTTTGCCAACCTGTATAAATCATTCTCTCCCTCCTTACTGTCCAACTGAGCATACAAGTCATCGTATGCCCATTGTTTTGCCTTTGCTACCTCTATCTTTACCTCACGCTGCATCTTCTTGTACTCCTGTCTGTTCTCTTCAGTCCCCTCATTGTCCAACCTCTTCTTTGCTAACCGCTTTCTCTCTATACACTCCTGCACTTCCTCATTGCATCACCAGGTCTCCTTATCTACTTTCCTTCCAGACGACACCCAGAGTACTTTCCTACCTGTCTCTCTGGTCACATTAGCCGTAGTTGTCCAGTCATCTGGAAGCTCTCCCTGACCACCAAGAGCCTTTCTCATTTCCTTCCTGAAAACCATACAACACTCCCCCCCCTTTCAGCTTCCACCACTTTTTCCAGTACTCTGCCTTTGTCCTCTTGATCTTCCTTGTCGCCAGAGTCATCCTACAGACCACAATCCTATGCTGTCTGGCTACACTCTCACCTACCACTACTTTGCAGTCACTGATCTCTTTCAGACTACCTCGCCTATACAAGATGTAGTCTACCTGCGTGGTTCTACCTCCGCTCTTGTAAGTTGCCCTGTGTTCCTGTCTTGTCTTTACACAATTCCATTTCTGAAAAAAGACCAAATAAAGCAACCATCAAACACACACACACGCATGCACGCTCACACACACACACACACACACACACACACAGACGCTGACATCTGTAGAGATTCAGGGCTGTTTTTTTAGTTAAATCTCTCTGCACTCATAGGGTCGTTTTCCAAGCAGTCTGCTGCTCACAGACAAAATGGCACTAAAGACCCTCCGTATTCTTCCTGCTAAACAGTAAATGCAAACAGACACAGTTAGAGATATACCGTTGAACAAACTGGAGCATTAGACAGCGATGGAGCCAGATATTTCCCTCAGGAGTTGATAGAGACCAAACACAAAGAGTGAGAACGAGACGTGAACTCAAATGTACGTTGCGGACAGAAACAACACTCCCATGGTGCTTTATAACTTCAGGAAGTGTAAGTAAGCATTTTGTTTCTTGCAACAAGAATTTACTTGTGTTTATGAATAGTTCCCGCATTGGCCAAATTACAGAAAATCAAGGAACAGAATGATTCAGATGTTTTCGAACTAATTCTGGAACAGGCGATAGTGATGGGAGGGTTGATCCCATGGTAACGATATGTAATACTCACACGCTATTCATTTGGTTATTGATTACTCAAATAAAGTGAGAATACTGATCATAGATGCGAAATAAGGGTATATGTATCCAGGTCAAATATTTTAGGAGAACTCCAGTGTTTTGCGCTAACCCCCCTCACATCCCAGAGGGCACCCAGGATGCCACCATATGTATCTAAATAATTTATGTATTATTGTGAATGTGTTAATTTACTTATCTGTCTGGGCCATTTATTTATTTATTTTAAATAAATCTCACCAAAAGTTTCATTCAAAAAGGTTGACTGTTATATTTAATTCATACTAATGTTATTATTCCCTTTATATTTATATTTTGAGTTGTGCCGTTAAGTTGTCATTGGTAAGTGCAACATTTATTATTTTTTTTCATCCTATATATTTTTGTGTATTACTGAGTTTAAAAACACTCTTCGCCGTGGTGAACATTCAGTAAATTATCAGCTAGGTAGGTAAAAGTACTGCATTTCATTTTTAGGTATGTGTCGCCTACTTCAGTTATCTGATATATATGATTTGTCTCATCTTCAACATAATGTCTTGGCTTCTTATATTTTACATTTTCCAAACAATGTTGCTACTTGAGTCTGGTGTATGTTTGAGGAATAATGGATTTTGTCTGCCGCAATTTAGAAACAAAGGTATATGGATAATGGATATACCTGTATATCCATTTGAGAAAAACACATGTGAACTTTGCCATCTCTGAGAGTTCCTGGCAGGGAGTAGACAGGGTTTTCTAGGAATCTATAGATTTCCCCAGGGTGGATCTGGTTATATGTGACTATAAATACACTGTAAGGCTATGTTTTAGGCTTCAGGTTTGGTTTCTGAATATAGACAGTGATATTGTGACAGGTTGTGATGCTTTGTAAAAAAAGGTACGCAAACATTAGCTCTCCTCTTTGTAGCCCAGATCAGTGTTATTTTTGCTCAGCAGTTTAGCCAATCATGGGGAGTGTATACATTCTCTGCCATTTTCGAGAGAGTATTGATTGATTCACAGCAAATCTTGGACACCTATCCATCTCCTGTGGAGAGCACCAGGCATTTAACCTCATGCAGGGTTATTAACACCTTAAGCATTGTTTCCAAACTGAGGGAGATGGATTTTTTTTTTATCCACTAAAATAGAGCTGCGCCACCCACTACCTCTAAGCTGCAGAGCAACGAAGCTTATCTAGTGGCTGTAGCGAGTCAGCTCGGTGTTAAGACAGTTGGCTTTGTTTCTCCATTTAATTTTTGTGTATCATGCTGAGCAACCAAATTGACCTTTTGTTGGAAAATCATATGGTTTAAATACATCTCTTGCCTTACAAAACAGGTATTTTGTGTGCTGTTCTAGCAGTCAGGGAAACGTTGGCGTTTGAAGGACCTTGTGCGCAGGCAGAAGTCAGGATGAAATGCATCCAAAAAATGTCTTCCTAGAAAGCGGACACACGGCTGAATTAAAGTATATATTACGCCTCTGGAACTTTTCAAATCATGTTGAGTGGATTTAAGGTCAGGTGGTTACAGTAATTTGCAGATTCACTACGTTAAGCCGTCCTGCTGCTCCGGTCCTCCCGCAGTTAAAAAGTAGAAATGAGATGCAGGGTTTAAGTTTGTCTCCACCATGTCTCCCTCTGTAACAGATGGGATTTCTTTGCAGCCACATCACTTATCAACACAGGTGTTGATAAAGAGGCAGCAATTATTGGTTTAGACATCAGCATTACAATTGGGTGCCTGGGCCACGGACAGCTCCGGTTCTCACAGTCACACTCTGCTGGCTGGGAGGAAGATGTTTGATTCAAAAATTGGCTGCGCTCAGAAATAGATTGCTGGGCTTGCTCTGATGAGATTAGTGTGGTGCAGGTTCTGGAGAATCGACAGAACATGAAGAAAGCTTTATAGCAGCTAGATGGCTGATGTTCCCCAGAATTAGTGTCTATGGGCACCAAAGTGAAGTCTGAATCCTTAGATGTCCTGGGGTGAATCATTTAACTTTGCGGCAGCTGATTAAACTGTCTCTTCCTCCTTTTTAGCTGGGTGACAGTTTGACAGTGAGACCTGTTTTATTTAGAACCTGTGGTGCACCGTTTACAGCCACCACTGGCTCTTGTATATTAAAGTGAACTGCAGTGCTTGCAATAACGGTTGCTGTTATACATGCTGGCAAACAAATACATTCTGGCGTGACTCAATTTACATGATAATCTTGCATGCTTAACTGCAATTACATTACAGCAAATTAGGTTTGGATATGTTTTGCAAATGACTATAGTTGCTTTTTCCTTCTTTCTTTTAAAACTTGCTACCAAAGAAGAAAGTGGGAAGGTGTCAACAAGCAGGGATCTGTGGTAAACTGAAGAGCCTGTGTTTTTCCTGAATGCACTTTTTCACTGATCAGAATTCACATATGTGAATATTTCGTCTCTCTGTTAGTAGTTTAATCCTTAACACGTGGGGATCCTTAATGGGGGTTTCTTAAAATAAAATCAAAAACATATATCTCCTCTGACCGACTGCTGTGCGTGCAAACATAAAAGGCAGAACATGATTTAAGTTCTGTGAATATCTGTCTCAACCACATCCACCTACACTATGCCAGCAGAGCACAAAAGCATATGTACGTGCTGTTCAAAGCTGCTCACGCACACACAAACACAGCGAATGCACAAACACACACACGCACACACACACACACACACACACACACACACACACACACACACACACACACACACACACACACACACACTCTCAAGGAGATAGACACTTACTATGCAGCACATTCCACATGTGACATATTATATGGTATCTCTCAACACTAAAATCACAAATGTTCGTGCAGCTCAGTGGGTGGATGCAAAGAGCGCAAGTCCATGAGCGATATGAGAGCTCTTCTGAGATCCCTTTAGCCCACTGTGGGTGTTTTTTTCTTTCCCATGAGGGATGCTCATTTTGTGGAGGCAGGTTCAGCTCTAGGATTAATGAAAAGCTCCATCTTAGTCATGAAAAGAGCATTTCCACAACCTATTTAACATCCTGCATATACCAAAGGCTCACATTAGACTTTGTTGACTTATGCTCGCCTACAGCAGTGTTTTCTGATGCATTCATTGCCACTACTGCGATCTTCTCAGGGTAGGCGACCCCCAACCCCCTCTCCTCCTCCAGCCATGCCCGTTGAGTCTCTTGCATTTCTCATGTTCACTGTTAGAAAACTCATTTCTCAGCTGAGACATGAAATATGGTACACAACTGGAGAGCCCCTGGGAATTATTGAAGAAATGAGCATTCGAGCAGGACTGTGGTGTTCTTTATGGCTAAAATCATATTATTCACCAGATCATGATCGTCTGCAGAGACAGAAGATTCATTGGTGTTGGGCAGGGTTAGAGTAAAGAACAGCACAGAGAGCTTTCCAGGTCATAGGATTGTCATGCAGTGTGTTTCTATATCAGTGGCTGGGTGGAGCTGATCAAAAGAAAGTGGTGTAACAGGCTGCGGATGAAAAAAGCTCATAGAGGTGGCTTGCATCAAGGCTGTATGCTGTTTCTTGTGAATTATTTAGTGTAAAATGGTTGATATTACACAGTGACAACGGTGAAGGTGATTGGATTTTGTTGTCCGAGGCTCATCTCGGGGATCACAGTGCTACATCATGATCTCAAACACGTTCCAGGAATTGCTGCTTGCCTCTACCTCGTCTCCTACCTCCGTTTTGCCTTGTCAGCGATTTCTCTCGCGTCTGTGTTTGGCGTCAGGCCGGCCCGCTTGGAGCTTTTAAAAGGCTGTTAAAGGTCCTTGTGAGACACTGACCCTACCCCCCCCCCCCCCCCCCCCCCCCCCCCCCCCCCCCCCCCCCCCCCCCCCCCCCCCCCCCCCCCCCCCCCCCCCGCCCCCACTCCACCCCCTCGATCCTCAATTCAGCCTGCCCACAAAGCCCTTTAAGAAATCACAGCTTCTCAGGATGTCAGCTATCATTACCGCAACCACCCCACGCCTGCCCCTCCCGGGCTTAGCTGAGCAGGGGAACTGGGGCAAAGCGAAGACACTCGTCGCTTGCAGTCAAGACAGAGACTGGCCATCTCTGCAACTCTGACCTCCGAGAGCCTTTCAAGGATCGTAATGTGAAGGCGTGGGATGACGGTGAAAGTAATGCTCTGATTCATATATTGGCATAAACGTAGAATGACTTGCACAGCAGAGCAAGATGCAAGTAGGAACTCAAATGAGACGCAAAAATGTCATCTTAATTTATTTTTTACGGGTAAGACAACTGGTGGGTGCACTATGTGCTCCTGAGCTGTCCAGGTTAGTTTGTCTGTCAAGGTGAAATGGCAGCAGTGCAAACACTGTGTGACAGCAGACGCCCCCTGTGGGAAGTTAAAGTGGTGCTATCCTGCCGCTGACAATATGATGATGAACACCTTTCATTAGAAGAGAGAAGTCGTGGTTTTCTTCTGAAAATTTAGGTTCCGGCCTTGATTTCGGTCGGGGCTGGAACCGGGGCCCTCGGGACCCAAACTCAATAGGATTTTATGTGCCAAGAGCTTCAACATTTCAGCACAGTGCTGACTGAAGAAATCATCGGACCTACAATCAAATGCCAATGAAGAGGTGCTTTCCTTGTTGGGTTAATGGAAATACTTGAAATCTTGTCATGACCTGTCAACACGGTAGACACAGCAATAAACATTTCATATGTGGATTCATAAAGCTTAAAGCAGCAGTTGGCAGGTGGCACTGCTCCAAGGGTGGCGCTAGTTTACAGTTTTGACAAATCAGAACCCAAGACGGAGTGATAAAACCCGACCCCGGCTTGAGGTTGCTAAATTGTTCCGAGGAACACCAGCAAGTTGGTTCTTTAAAAAGAAACAAGAGCCATAAAGCCACACAAACACGCACACAAAACAAACAACTCAAAAACAAGCCAAAACTAACACCTCTGTCCTAACTTATTCTACAACACTGTTTTGTGTATCTGATATGTAATTCCTGTCGATATACGACAGGAGTAGTAATTTGAGTAATGCAAGGTTAATCGCTGTGAATGCTGAATTGAGTTCTAGCATGCAGCCTTATTTCCTGATCTAAATGGAACTCTTGCCTTCTGTAGATAATACATATCCCCCCTAATATTTTGTCATAAATTCAACAAACTCACTAAATTATTGACTTTCATTGCATTTTCATGTTGATGAGAACTCCCCTTTTGCAGACATTTAGTGTCTAATAAGCAGATAGGAGACAAGCTGTGCCGTACAGAAGTAAACCCGGCAGGATTTTCTGTTCCCTCATCACCAGCAAAACAGTTAACAGTTTGTAAGAAAAGTGCCACCATGTTGGGAATAAATATAACACCGACAAAATTAACTGTAACACTGAGACACCTTCAATGTGAATGACCAAAATACTGAAAAACAGATCGACTGATAAACACAAAGTGGGGCCGTGGAGTCAATTATGGCCCACTGGCATCATCTGAATTATGACATTAGGAGAAATAACGTAGCTTGGATCACTCTGTCAACATGAAGTACCCTGGCATGCAGTGTGCAGCTTTGAATGAGACACAGCTCCCACACCTACTGTCGATCCACAAATCATTACCAGCCTAATGAGCAACATCAAACCCCAACATTACGACAAGTTACCACCATCTCCATGACAACCAGGATTTCAGAAAAAGAGCTGTTTGTCACTGGCACTTCCTGTTCCTTTTGCAGCAATGATTTTAATTCCCAGAAACTTCATTTCATCATATTTTGGCACCTCAGATTTCAGAAAGTCTTAAGTGTCCTATTGGCATCAACGGACTTTAAGTGCAGTGCAGGATGATGTTGCACGTTTCCCCTTTTGAGCATGAGAGAATTGTATCTGCACCTGCCATCGCACACTGACCACACAGTGTTCAATTACATTGATCCCCCCCCCCCCCGCTTTCTTTCTTATCCTGCTGTTTTTTTTCTCATCTGGGTAGGTGAGATAGAAGGCAAGTGAAAGAAGACACGACACACCTCCTATTATTTTGCTATCAGATTTCCATTAAAATGTAACAACATGAACTATTTAAAACCATCATATAAACAAATCATTATCCGAAACCACACCAGCTTCTTAAATTCAAATTTGCAATTTTGGAAACACTTTATAATTCCCTTGATTAATAATTTGTTAATTAATTAAACTATATTTCACAGTGTTGTTAATGTTAACAAACAATGTAACGGGTATGATCCCTAATGAGCCTTGATGGTGGTTTTTATTGAGCTATTCATTCTACTTACAGTCAGCTTTGTTATGAACAAATCATTAATGTTGACAGGGTATTAACTGTGTTCTAAATAAAGTAAATAGATGTTTTCAGTCTTCAATAATGAAATGAGTATGTTTATCAGTTTTGGCTTTACAGCAACCATTCAACATCTGCTTCACAAATCTATGCAGGAGTTTTCTCACACTTTCTTAGGCATTTACAGATAATGAGTAAATACTTGATACAATATGAAATGTAATTTACGAATGCCATTAAACATAATGATTATAACAAAGCAATTTACACTATTCAAACATTATGTTATTGTCTCCCATCACCTTTATTACAAAATACTGTATCACTGAAATAAAAATATGTAGGCAATTTCTTTTTATTAAAAAAAATCATATAAATTAGATAAACGACTGATAATGACTTAACAATTTTCACAGAAAAAATACCAATCAAGCAAATTGATGGAAGTTGTCATGAAGTTTCTCCACAGTTTACATTTGTTCCAGAAAAAATGACCCCTCACGCAATCCTCACCAGACTACCTATAGATATTTTTTCGACAACATTGTATTTATTTCAGATGACAAATTGCCCTTGTGTCAAGGTTGTTATAGTGTTTATAATGAAGCCCATCAAGACAGTGATTACACAGACAAAAACTGCCAGTTACGGAGACATTGGCTTTTCACATGCTGTCCGTGGTAACAATTATCATTCTGTGCACATTCTATTTATGAAGGCACAGCACACTCCAGCCAGTATTTTTCCATTTCCAGTTGTGCTCGTGCTGTGGCTTCAGCAACAGTCAGGCCCACAATCCAAAATAATGTATCTTGACGACCACCGATCAACCTGCGACTTTTTAACACCATGATGAAGCTGACTTGGGGGATTTCCAGGGGAATATCTCAGAAGTCATAGCAAGGATTGTCTGCACAGTAGTAATACTCTATGTTTCTGCTAAACATATTGTCATAGTATTGGTGTGGTGCCACCTCTTTTTGTAGCTTCAACCCACTGAACTAAAAGAGAAATGACGATTTGTTCTTTTTCCATTGTTGCTGCAACCTAGCGGCATCTAAGTCCCACCACAAACTAGTGTTTCAGTGGTGTAAGGGTGGCTGAACAAATCCACCAAGCTGCTCACACCATCTGCATCACCAACAGGCTCTGTATGAAGCCAAAGCAAAAATATAAACAAAGCATTTATCATGTCTCTCATTTTCCCAGTCTTTATCATTAACCATTCTTGAAACATCTAAAATAGTGACGTGATGATGGTGAAAGAAAGCTGTATTTCAGAAGACAGTGGATACTGTGCATCTTCCATGTGAACCTACCATGTTTCCCAACGAGGCCTCTGCGGTGACCATCTCCTTGGTTCTGGTGTACAAAATGAACTGAAATAATATCAGTTTTATTAATGAAATATAAATTTGTCCATTCCTCGTATTGAGTTGCTATGTGGCAGTTCAATGTTTTGTCCCGTCTTTTTGAATATAGTAATTCTGGCCTGGCCTGCTTGTATCACCATATTATTGTCCCACATAAAACCTACAACTCAATTCTTCTCTTCTTTTTCTTCACCGTTAAATGTTTGTGTTTCAGTGAGCAGAACAGTTTATCTGCAGAGTGTGACACTTGACATCTACTTTTGCATTAATTTGGTGAAGTCTGGAAAGTGTCCCAGTGTTCTTAGAAAATCTCATTTCAGTGTGTGGACCGGCAGCATGATTACAACATAGAAGCACTCATTGCTTATATACTGAAAATGAAGGAGATTTTAAAGTCAAACAATTGAATGTCTGATAATGAAGCATATTTACATCGTAATATATGTGTAATGGTTTAAGGAATAGTAATAATAAGAGAGGATTTTCTTAATTCCCGATGGGGAGATAGTCATTGTGGCTGTTACAGTGGCAGTAGAGATAGTTAGTAGGATAGAGCAAAGACTTTGATTAATATGACTTGATTAAAACCATCTCCAAGACATGTATGATGATGTAATGTTTGTGCTCTGCATCCAGTTTGTGAGCCCTTGGCTTGTATCAGTGTTAGATGTCCCTTCCGGACTCCAGCTGTGGAGCATCTGTCTCTGGCCAGTAGCAGGTTCATTATCATTATATTGGTTTCTTGTTAACTATCACCTGACAGTGTCACTAAAATCTCATTGCAATTTCATTTTGATGATTGTTGGAATATAATTAATTATAATTAAAAATGTACTTTCAAATCTGTTATTTACTTGGTTTTAAAATAAAATGTTTGAATGCATGTCGATGTGGTCATATGATTGGAAGCCTGTTTGTTGGCGAAAGAAATCCTGTCAATCTTGGTATCATCTTGGTTGGTGGCTTGCTGCTACCTGACATACAGGTCGTAAGCCCAGTCTGTGGATATCGTTAGCTTGTGATACCACTTAAAATTGGATACAGTTGAAAAAATGGATAAACAAACAAAGGCTCAGCCATTAATTGCATTTATTTATCTTTGTCAATTAATAGAAACATGGGGGAGATATATTTCCAGGGACAGTCAGCCGTTAGTAAAAGTGTTTTTTATTTTTCTCTTAAAAAAATCACATTGCGTTATCTCCTATTCTGTATGCCATTATGGATGTTTTTCACATTATTGCATTTTGTATGATTATCTTTACATATATCTAAATAAATAACAAGCATATTTGCAATCACTTTAATGCTGAAAAGCCATTTTAGGCTTTTGCAGAACATATTACACCTGTCTATGAATTTATGGATTTCTTGCCAGACACACTTTAGTTGTATTCGAAGCACTCACATTTTATACACACAAGAATTATGGTTTTGAAAGTGGATGCTGGCCCAGAGTTTATGTGCGTGTGTGCGTGTCTGTTTGTGTGTGTGCATGTGTGTGTGCGTGTGAGACATTTCCACTCATCACACCAAATTGGATGGCATTTTAAAATGTGTTGCTAGAACCCCTTTTTTAATTGAATTGATTTTCAGACACAGCTTTGTCCTTGTTAAGATACCTGCAAAACTCCGCCATTCTCCAAATGGATTTTGAAATGTGCAATACCTTTTACACATGAGGTGCTTTACACTGGAAAAGAGAAATTGACATAAATTAGTTTCTCATTGTGCATGTCAATTAGAACCTGAGAGAGGGATGCACAGAGGCTCTCATCCCATTGCAGGATGAAGCTGTAAGTACCATCAAAAGAATTCCCCATAATTTGAGGAGATTTAAGCAGGAGGAGATATCATACACAATGTGTCATAAGGGCAAAAGAAAACAAAAAAAAACAATTCCACAGGTCGGAAAAATTGGAGAATTAAAAACAAAAGAAATGGAAAAAAAAGGACACGTGGATAACAAGGACAACATGAAATAAATCTCCAAGATTAACACTACCAAACTACTTTTGTACAGGAAATGAGTTGTTATATTCATAATTCAAAGGAAAAAACACGTTCGAAGCCAAACTTTGCACTCCATGCAATTGTCAGTGACATCTGTCTATCCTGCCCCTGAAGACTTGTTACTTGTGCTCAGGGCAACTTGTGAAGGTAAGGCAAGGGAAAACTGATGGTTGAATTGTATCGTTATTCGAGAAAAAGAGGAGTGTTTCTTTCTGAAATAAAATCTCTCTCTTCTAAAAATGTGCCTTTTGCTTTTCATTCCGATAATCCAATTTTAGGTTTCATTGTGATGCTGTCTTCCAAAGTGTCACATAGCAATTACTGACTTGTAAAGACCTATAGTTTAGTCTAGTGCACAGGCAGCCTGATGGTGACGAAATGGTTGATATTTAGTTTTATTTATTTGGCCCAGTCTTTTTAGCTGAAAGATGAAAGTGATTTCTTTTGAGTGGACTACCATTGTCTTATTTGACAGAATAGTCACCAGCCACCGCAGTATTGCTATCTTTGAAATGTTATTTTAAGCTTGAGAATTGTTGGTGTTTTTTACTTTTATTTGAAAATATCAGACGGAGAAAAGAGCTGAGAGGCAAGAGAGATCGTTAAGAGAGGGGCTTTAACACGTTATCAAGCTGGAACTGAGATGGCAACACTGCAGCTGGGTGATCCTTTGCATTGTATGATTTTGCCCCATCAAAGATGAAACGATTAAAGGGAAGTCTGTAGTTGTTCATGCAAAACAGTAATGACAGGATTTCACTATGAGACATGTTCAAACAAACATGCAGCAGTATCATTATCAGAGCACTTTACAGAGACATTGTCAAAAAAGAAGACGATGAGACTCCCAATTAGCAAAGCAAAGTATGAATTACTAGCATGGAAAATAAAATCCATAACACTAGCACATGTAGGACTTATTCTTGCTTTGAGTTGAGACAGCCTTTATTTCTGTATGGCACTTCGAAACCATGCAGTATCTGCTGCATTGAATTGACTTCATCTGACAATGCTTTTGCTTATATTTTGAATCAGTCACGTTGCCATGGATGCTTTCAGAGACCTGAATACAGGAAGAACAGTCAGACATGCAAATCTACTTACAGGCCAAAATGAGGCAAAACTATGGGTTTATCACTCCGTTCACGATGTGTTCGACACAGTTACAATTCAATATCTTTATAATTTTATGAACAATAAATAAAGATGATTTACCCCGTGACTCACTTCTTCCCCTTCATAATATACCACCAAGCGACTTTCAATAAATACTAGTGGAAGCAAGTGCCCTGGTCATGGAGATGTGTAAGTGGAAGAGATACAATTTTTGTCTGACATCCACTGTATGTACTTGTATGAAAGTGACCCTCTGCCTATGTTTTGCTTCCTCAAACTACCTCAGGTAAGAAACACAGAACCAAACTGTTGCAGTGTGTTTTGAAGAAAGATTTAAAAGGGAGAAGCGATTTATCACGCCTGTTCTCCTAGGGCACAGTGCTCCAGCATCGGGGCTCTAACACCGAACACACAGTCACCTGTAGTTTGTTGCTGGTTAAGTAAACAATTGAACTGTGGCTTGTTTGTGGTTTTGCATTGTCAGTCAACACGTGTTGCATCTTGTGATTCATTTTGATTTTTCCTGCATCGTTTGGTCCAGTTCTAACCACAACTGTGGTTAGCTGGGTGTTGATAAAAGCATTGAAAATAAAATCATACCGTCATTATTTGAACCGATCTGGTACATATTGTCTGATATTTTCTTATTATGTCGATAAAAACATTATTTAGACAGTGAACACTGATACCACTTTATATTCATATCAAATGCGGTTTCTCCAAATAGTTAATAGAGATCTATAAAGACATTGTTATACACGTGCACTGGCACTTTACACAGTTCATTTTACCAATTTCCAGTCAATGCAGAACCAACAACATCAAGACAGGTCTGCAGTGCAAGCTTGCTCTTTATTTTTAATACCACAGCTGTCCTCAATTGAAGCATGTTCAACTCCCACAATCCATTTGATGTAGGCATGAATTTAGCTCAAGTGTATGTGAATTGCTGGCAGATTCACAGACACTTTTTTATTGAGCAGCTTGGTCAAAGACTCGCTCACTTTCTTACTGTTACTAAGACATTGGCTATGGCTTAGAAATTCTTGCCAGTAACCATTTTGCAATACATGTGGTGGGACTGAGCTCAAGAAAGCAAGGGACACCGCAGACATCTATTAAATTGCCTGATTTCCCACCTGCAGCTCTGGACCTTGTACAACATTTGTTCAAGGTCTTATCTTAAGTAAATATTTATTTATTTATTTATTTAATTATTCATTTATTTCCCCAAATACAATATGAGACTATGAATTCATTGTGACTGTATCTGAAAGGTACAGTAAAAGGTTATGGACCAGCTGGTAACACTCATGAGCCGGCAGTATGATAAATTAACAATGCCTGAAAAGCGACTCCCCACATGCATGCATGCATGCAGGATATTCACTTCATCATCGTGCATCTCCGTTGAGCAGTCTGCAGACCCAGAGAGAACTTAAAATAACATATCAAACAAAAACGAAAGAAACGATCAACAACATACTGTATATCACAATTTCCACATGTAGACAGTACTGTTATACAGATTTATATAATGCAGAAATTAGAGGAATGACCCACTAACATTGATCAGTCTGAATTAATGGAAACTATATGGCCAAAAGTATTCACTCACCTGCCTTTTCTCGCATATGAACTTAAGTGACAAATAATCAACTTTAGTTGATCAGAATCAGAATCAGAATCTATTTAATCACCAAATGTGCAATGTACAGAGTATTTTGATATTTCGAAGGAAATTAAAAGATGAGTTATATGTTATACGATAAGAAAAATTATTTTAGTGATAAAACACACAGTTTAGACTCAGGAAATATCTACAATCTATATAATACATACAATATATTGAATATATACAATATACAAATCAAAACTTATAATCGTGCCTTTGTTTATTTTAAATCACTGTTTAGGTCAATGCATGAACATCAATAGAAAAATCGGATGATTTTTGTGACACAATTTCACCGATTTTTGGTAACTGTACATTAATCACATGTTGATGAATGCAGCTTGATATTTGCAAATCATGCAGTGTTTTCAAAACAGTCAATATTATGTCATATTATGATGAAACACCCATAGTAAATAGAGGCTCTGTTGAAATTGAGGATCTTCTTTGGGTGATATGGTGATGAGTTTAAGTCTGAGCAAGAAAATGTTTGCAATCAATTCATGTAATTTTAAACCAAACACAAAATGAGACAGACTGTTGGCAGGTACAGTTGCAGCAGGGCTCAGTGCAAAATCGAAAAGTACTGGGTTTGAAACACCAAAACACTTACCCATTTTATCATTTTCTTGCATAAAATGCCTGACACAAAACGTCTTTGTCATCATTAACTTATTTCACTTTATCTACAGAGAGGACATTATGCCAGCTCAAGACTAGAAAATTCAAGTCTTTAACCGAAATCGGACATATCTTTTTATTGATGTAGTTGTTAGATGGGTTGAAATGCTAACTACTACCTCTCTACCTTTGTGTTTGAATGAATCTTCCCTCTTTCAAGAGATGGATGAAAAAACTAAAAGCTACCTTTAAAGTTGAAACGAGATCTGCCTTTTTTTTTTTTTTTACATGAAGGAAACTAAAACTTGCTCCATAACATTTTCTGGCAAACTTCCCATTTTATTGTGTTTTTTATCTTCTCTTGCTATATTCTGGATTAAATTAAAACTATAAATAAATCAATAAATAAGCACATCAAAATGTTTCAAGTTATGTGATACAAAATAAAATATGACCAAGATGTAAACTGACTGAATGATAATCCAATCGTTAAATCTGTATTACTTTGGGAAGCTAAATAAATGAAACTTGTAAAGTTTTTATACTCTGTTGTATCTCAATGACTCTGGAAGCATAAATGTTTTACATGACCTTTAGGTCGAGACTGATGTAGGATTTGCAGGGTTTTATAGGGCGAGGGTGGATAGCGGGACTTAATATGGGCCATTGTGTGTGTGTTTAGAATAGAATACAACTTTATTGAGTTTTTGTGAGTGTGACTTATTTTTGAGTGTGTGTATGTGTTTTGATAGTGATGATAGCGTTTGAATGGTAGAAAGCCTAGAGCAGAAGAGTTGTGAGTTTCTACTTCCCACAGTGGGGATGTGACTGTTGGACTAGTTTTCCACCTGCTTTCTTATTTTTCTCATTTGTGTAATCTTTATGGTATTGTTTGCTTTTGTCTGGTATTTTTTTTTGCTTTGAAAAATAAAACAGGTTTACATGTGAGTGAGTATAGAGGGTGTAAAAATATTTATATATCTATATTTACTCACCGGCTGTCTCTGCTTGTGTTTTTCCCGGGTTAATTTATTTGTTACACCCTTCTTTCTTTGGAGTTAATAGAGGATGCTACCGATTTCCGGTTCAGTCCAGGCTTGAAAAAGGAAAAAGATCAGAAAACTGATTTATTGTGTAAGCCAGGCTTTTGTTGGTGTTGTTGTCTCTGGTGGCTATTGTACTGAGTGTTGGTGTCTGGATGTCCAGCGCCTTTATTGAACAATTGATCAACAGCTTCCTCTGATAAGCAGGTGAGTGTCCAGCTGGGTTGTTTTTAGTCTCTCCATTGGGTTCTGGTTTATTTTGCCTTTCCTGTTTCCTGGCCATGGCTGACATCCCATGATACAGACAGCCCTTTTGGGGCAGAAAGTTAAGCCTTTCAAGTCAGTTTTCAAACTTTGTGCCAAATAGTATCAAGATTACATTGAGGATGTTGAAATTATGGAATTGATATTATTGCTTTAAAATGCATTGGATTTTACTGAAATATATGAAATGACCACCATCATCTGGACATCAAATTTAGGTCATCAATATCCCGAAAATACATGTCGGAAAATGTTATTGCCATCAATTGAGAGGGATTCTTTTGAAATTAAAATTTCAACATTTGGAAACAATTGTTCGCATCTCTAAATTCAGTCGATTTAGCTGCAAAAATATTGTTCAACTTTGGAAAAACCTTGCGGGGTGGTTTGAAATGGTAAAATATCTCTGAAAATGGAAGTCAAAAGGACTTGAGCACTAATCCCACACAGTAAAGCTATGTTTCTTGTAACACCAAGATACTCATTTTGGCAAGATTACAATCGTTACACTTTTAAGGTGAATATCACAAAGCATGTTATTATAATTGGGAGTTGCTAAATATTTGCTCAAACTTTCTCATAATGCTGATGATTTAGCCATGTTTCCAGCCCGCTTTATAACTTGAGAGAATTTGTACACCTTTGTACACCTTCTGTGAGCTGTGTGTGTCGTTGCCATGTTCGATGGAAATATCTCTGATGTCTATTCCTCAGGTTGGAGAACTACACAAGCTTGAACAATGTGTGTGGAACTTACCTGCATGGAGTGCCATGGTATTTCAGTAGTGATAGAAGCAGGTGATGGGCACTCCGGCCCGCCGGATACCACAGTTATCTCAAATGGACTACTTTTAGATAATGCTTCTCTAGTCCACCGATTACTCCGACAACTTTTCTAATACTATCACATTTACTTCTTGCGCTGAAACCAACGATTTGGAGGAAGAGTTGCTCACGCTGCCGAGGTTTGAGCCACTCCCTGCATACTCATCTTTCACCTTGACGCTAGATGCCCAAAAGAAAGTTTTTCAAATCATTTCAGTTGGAGTTACAATAAAAATGGTTATTTGAAGTAAGGAGCGACAGTTTCAGGGGGTATTTTAGGATAGAAAATTGGAGGTAGACACACGCTGCTACAATGATAATATATTATTATTTGTCCGTTAGAGGAACAAATAAGACAGATTTGGACTTTCTCTTTGTTTTTCGTGAATTTGTACAACATTCCTTTGCTTTTTAATGGGACATCCTGTGTTTCATTGTGAAGTTTAGCTTTGGGGCATCAAAGCACTTTGTCTCTGGGATGACGACAAAATGGCAAGCTGAACCTACTTTAGTCATGAATGTACACTATGAAAGTTCAGGAGGCATCTTCTTCATGCTCTGTCTTTGGTGACGTTGATGTCTGCCATATAAGAAAATATTTGTTGACATTTTCAGAGCTTATGACATTTCTTGATATTTGAAACTCTGACAGATGACGCTCAGTAAAGGGATATCACTGCATTTGTTGGTGACGATGGAAGATTGATACCATGCTGTTCCTGAGGGTGTAGTCATGGACTCACATGGGCAAAAAGTAAACTAACTGCACTTTGTTCAGGTAAAATTCCAGCTGTTTCTGCAAGGTTGTCTTCTGCAAACACAAGAGTACATCTGCACATATTTCACGCAGGTTCAATTTAGGAAAGGTTGATAACAATTCCTAGATATTTCCCAAGCCTTTTTTTTTTTCCAATTTAAGTAAAAAAAAAATAAGCATAATAATAAAAGTAAAAAATCTAAAGCTTGTAGTTGTGTGCTTCTGTTTTTCGCCTGTTTGACTTCTACTTTTCTTTATTCTGAAAAATGTGAAACAATTTTATGACTTAACATAGTTTTTTAAAAATTAGTTTGAAAGATCTCTAGGACTATATTTACTTTTTCCCCCTCGATAGATATATTTTATATTTATGATTTTCCTACCACTGCTTTCATCCTGTTTAGCTCTTATAGCTGTTTACTCTCTTAGCTTAGCTTTAGCTCCTTTAGCCAAACACTCGGCAGACCTCTTCTGCCACTGTTTTCCGGTGGTATCAGAAAACACAGAGCATAACCTCCTGCTGTTCATTTGGACAGTCCCTGCTGCTCTTTTCTTCCGGCAGCAGGCCGAAGGCCGCCAGCCAGGAGTACCACTCTTTCCTGGAGAGGTATCACTGCTGACCAGACCATGTCCGACTGTCAATTCTGCTCTTGGCCTGTTTTGGGTTGGTCAGCCTGTCTGTGGTGAGCCTCCCGTGGTAAGAACTTTGCAAGTTCAATCAAATAAAATGTAGATGAAAATAATCCTAAAATACAAGGAATGCAGGAGATATCCTCAAATCAGGGGCAGTGATTTCGATAAAAATCGGAACTACACTGAGCCCAGGTCATCCTGCTGAATGTCAATTATTGGCCTTTGGATATGTTACTCGCCAAGTGTATTTTGCAGGGGAAAATTTTGGAACCTTAGGAGCCTTTTAAGAAGGTGCAATTGAAGGGAACATTCAAATAAAACCAGTTTGAAAAACAGTTAATTATACTGTTTTGAACACATTTCTAAGTGAGTGTCGGATCCACGTGAGACAGCAACACATATCATACACTCTTGCAAAGCTACAGTTAAAGGGGACCTTTGTACCTGTGGATATGCAGAGCATCACATCACTCAAATGGGAGATCTCCAGATCGACCCTCTGGAATCTCTCTGGGTTTTGTATCCAAAATTAAACATGTATTTGATTTTGCATAGGCAATGCAGGTGAGATCTGGGGGCCTTGAGGCTAAATCTCTGAATTTTTCTGTTTCCCACAGAAAAAATGAACACCTCTACAAAGAATTTGATTGGATTCAGATTTAATGAGTACACATGAGGTCAGATTGGCGATTCAAACCAATCAGCGTTTGTACAGCTGCGCATGGTCCTTCCCATAATCTTGAAAAAGAGATATCTAACAAACAAAGACAATAGTTCCAAGCCATTTTTTCAGCTTGATATGACCCACTTTCCCATATGCTGCAGCTCCAAGGGATTCTGTTGGAAATATGTCTCACAGGGGTACAGGTTTGATAAGACATAAATGCCTTAATCTTGACAGGCAGGCAGGTCTAGCTTGACAGATACAATAAATCAATCAGTGTGTCTGAGATGTAGCAGCCCTTCGTATCGATCATGACCCCCCCCACACACATACACGCGCAGTCACACACGCACAGCCACTTTCTTGGACAAACTGCAAGGCGATGGCTTGTGATCTTGGTCTGTACTTACTAAGATGTTACACTGAAATCTTATTTTGACAAACAAGATGAAGTAGCCCACGCCAAGCATCATTACCAAGCATCACTTAGAGTCAACAACAGGAGGCAGGAGGTTGTCCACCTAATGCCATATTTTCAGCGGACCATTAAGCAGAGTGAGTGAAAGTGCAGCCTTCAGAGACAGATATGGTGGCCCTGAGGGTCAAAACACAACAGCAAATAGGAGATCACAACAAACCGCAGTGTCAAATAACAGAATAGATGCACATAAAAAATGTAAAGCCAAATGACAGAATGATAGTAATGAATAAAAGAAAGAGAAAAAATCCCAACAAAACTAAAGAAACAAAACACAAAATCAACAAGGCAAGAGCTATAATAGTACAGCATATGAAATTGGCAGCAATGAAAATTATGAGAACTTTGGAATAAAAGTGGCAAAAAAAAAACAAATTAAAAATCGCAAATCATAAAATTCCTAATTCATATCATGAAGAAAAACACCTTTGAGTAGGGGGATATTTCATCAAAGAGCCTTTAAATTATTTATTCTTGCAATGCTTTAAGCTGTTTGTGTCAAACTCAATCCAGCCTGTGAATGAATTATCTTTGGCCCGAATGATAGTATCTAATTTACATCAAATCTTACCCGCAGTACCACCAACTTAATACTACAAGTCTCACAATGCACTGACAGTGTGTCAGCATGCCAGTCACGGGCCCATCGCCTCACTCTTTCATCAGCAGCCTGGTGGAACTACTCACCTGTGTCGACTATCAACCCCTCTCCCCCCAAAAATGTCAAAAAAAGGATGGACTATGAAAACAGGGGTTCGCAAGGCAGCTTAGGAGGCAGATTGTCTGTTCGCAGATGTTAAGGGCATAGCTGTGTGTCTTAGAATTGAATAGCATATGCCTTTATTCATCTCTCAGTGGGGAAATTTCAATCATTTCAATTCTTCTGTCCAGAGACGGTGTGGCTATAATGAAAGCATCACAGAGCAGAAATCTGAGCTTTGACGCATTTTCAGTTTTTAATACAGTTTCATTTTTGTATTTTTTTTCTCTTGCTGCCACAGGATATTTGGTTTTTCATTGAAGGAAACTATTTTGTCCGTTTGCTTGTAGAAAAATGTTTTCACTGGAATTTACACAGGGGAAGTTGATGACAGAGCCATAAGATTGCATCTGTTTTATTTTCTATTTCATTTATTTGATGATTAATGTTGTTTTATAGGCAATAATTAATAGGCTTCGTTAGTTCCTTGTTCAATATGTGTTATTTCCCTGTTCAATACGTTTTCAATAAACATCAAACCCTCGACTTGTACCGATTTTTAAAAATTTTGAGTTGAACACCCCAGCATTAAAAAAATTAATAGCCTAGCTTTGATATGTGTGATTCGTATGATAAACTCAAACTCTAAAAAAATTCCATCCTTTATTTTGCAGTGATCTCATGCCTTACGTAGATCTTTCTATTTGACACGGTCAACGTCCAGCTGAGATGATGTTGCACATTTTTAACTTGAGTGAGAGCTGGAGTCGAGGCTTTACTTGACTGACTGATGCATTGCACCTCACACTAGCTCCTAGTACAACTACCTAGTACGCTACAGTCCCATTCTCCCTTGTTCCATTTTGCATGAGCGTCTGGCTTTGGTGCCACCCAAGACCATTGTCCCTGGTTTAAAGGAATGCCTACACACCAGAAAACGTTCCCACGTGTACCAGGAATAATAGTGTGTGCAGCCAGACAACGCTGATGATAGAACGGTATAATCTAAGCAAGGTTAAAAACATTAGTACGTTAAAGTGTCCCGTGGTGAGAATTTGCCGCCCTTAATTGTCCTTATTTTTGTCACAATGACAATTTGTGTTTCCTTCGTCCCACTGTTTTACTTTGTCTGGCCACGTGGTGAATTTCCTTCTCATCAGAAACAACTACCTAACTTTTTTCCTGGTAGAAGTTTATGTTGCAGCTGCCTTTGTTTTCTGTCTCTCGAAGCTACAGAGACCCGGTGGTACTGGGGGCCGGGACATTCGGAAGTATTCCAGATTCTGTCTTGCTCTCTGAATCACAATCGGATCTGCGTTTTCTGCGCATGATGGATATGTGCTGAAAGCGTTAGAGGAAGGACACGCTGGTGGTGGTGTTGAATACTAAATTGAGTTTTCCTCAAAAGGAGAGTGGAGCAGTCGGGCTGCGTAGAGTGTAAAGACAAAGGGTGGGAACTAAGGAATGAGTGGGTGTGTGTTTCATTTTAAGATGCTAGTCATTGTAACAGTCAAGTCAGGGAACAGGAAGCAAAACATTTTTAATATGCTCCTTTGACTCCCGATGGATTCTCTTCATAGCATCTCCATCCTTTTAAGCAACTTGAGATTCCTCCCCTCAGCTCTTCTCGGGCAGGAGAATCAGGGCTTGTTCTCACATTTCAGTCAATTTATCTCCCGTGTGATGCAGCTCAGCGATCTTAGCCCTCCATTAGTCTACACAAAAATGCTCTGAGTGCAAGTAAACAAAATGATTTAGGGATGGCCCAGCTCTTCTTCCTTTTTGTTATCAACTGTGTCTTAAGTGAGTTATGGTGACTTCAAAACAACAATACGGAGTGCATGATTTAATAAGCCCCCTTTGTATATACTAAAATTTTGTCAGCCAGAAACACAATGACACTCCAGCTTTGGTGTCATAAAATTGATATCCTGAGAAATAAATGGATATCAGCCAGCTTATTACTTCATGAATTGGTTATTTAGAGCTTTGACCGTTCAAGGTGCAGTATTTATTTTATCATCTTATGTGCCTTAAAATATTAGTTCATTTACTGATAATCAATTAACTGAAAATTAACCCGAATAAAAAAGAATAAACATGTTATCTTATTCTTTTTCAGATTTGCTATAATATCTTAAGAGTGCTTTGCTGCTGGGTGAAAGAAAGCAAACACACAATGATCTAAAGACTGTCTGAGTTCAGAGGAAGATAGTTATTGGCCTTTGGATTCATTACTCACCAAATGCAGTTTGCAAAGGGTAGGTCAGAATCTAAGATTTTCCAAGATGCAATTTTAGGGCACATTGAAATAAAAACACACTTTTTGTGTGAAGGACACACTTTATAATACTGCACAACTTTAAATGTTTTGCATTACAGCATAATAAAGTACGTGGTCAGCTGATGTGACACTTGTGACCAAAGACGCAGCTGTTATTTTCTACAATTTGGTCCACTTTATTACAGTCTGCACTGGAGGCAGCACCACTTTGAGATGTAGTTTCCTCCTTGCCAACCACTAAAGCCTGACAACTGTGAGCAGTTATTATTGTGATAAGTATTCCAAAATACAGAGATCTGCCACTTACCCACTACAAGGCTGAGCTGAGGTGCAGCAGGTTTCAGGAAAATGACACACACAGGAAGGGAGGAAGAGGCCCTGCATTCAAGGTTTTCATTGCTGAGTGTTTGCGTTTTTCTGTTGGTATCCAAATTGCTGTTTATTTCATATGCATAGTGTGACAGCTGGCAATAAAGACCCCTTCATCAAGTCTCTTTTTTTCTGCAGTGCTGCATGGAATCTGTGAAGGCGTAGAGAGTCACGTTGTTGGAAATAATACACATTCTTCAGAGGCATGCTAGCAGAGTGTTTTTTTTTTTTACACTTTTTGCACAGTGAAGAGCAGATATCTTTCCCTTTGGCCTTGAAGTTGGCAGATTATTAAGAAACACAAAATAACCAATCGGGGGAACCGAGTTGCGTAACTTACATTTTTATTCGAATTGCGTTTGTTTCCAGAACTTGAAAAAAAGCAAAATGGTTTATTTGTCTAGATCTTTGCTTAATTTTTGTTCATACTCAATGAATGGTTTCTTGGAAGCTTTGTCAAAGTTGCGCACATGTATATTAATTCAAATTCATATTCATTTAGTACATTTCAATCAACCAATCAATCAGTTTTGAAGTTCTGTTTTTTTTATTTTGTCACTCACAAAAAAGAAAGAAAATGAAAAATTCAGGGACAGATGATAACTTCAATGTCTTTCTTCCAGATAAAATGTAGTTGCTGCTGCCCCTAAACTCTCAACCTCAGCTCAGCTCTTTAGATTCATTTTCCTCAGGAAAGCTGTCTTCCACCTTTCCATTGATCTGCTGTAGCATCACCATGCTTGAGTGTCAATTAGAGGGTCCGTCTTGCCCATCCTTTATTGGAACACGTATCTAAACATTTCCCCTGCTTCCTCCACCTTCCTGCTCTGAGTTAATGGTAAAAAAGTGGAATCTAATGAAACTAAAGATCTTATTCTGAATTTATTCATCTGTCTAAGTCCAGTTTTGAATTGGCATGAAAGGAAGAAAGACCTTTGTTTTCACATTTAGTGGTACGTACAGCACAACATCAGCGACATTTTCCCAATGCATTTAACATCATGGATGAGCCACGAGCAGAGGGCAGCTACTGAAAAGCACCAGGAGAGCACTTGCTCAACAACACTTAGACAGGCTGGGAAGAGCTGGGAATTGAACCAGGAATATTCGGTTCAGAGGACAACCGTTTTTTCAGGTGAGCTTCAGAACATGTTGTAAGTTGTTAGAGAGGACATAGTTGATTATTTTTTATAGGAGAAGTGCATTTGTCAGGGCAGGAAGCAACTTCCACGCTGAAAACAGATTGTTTGTTTCTCTTACCAACCTAAGGTTACACTATGATTACATTTTCCAGGACGTCGGTTACCAAGAGCTTTAGTTATTTAGGTTCTTTTAAAAGACACTATCTTTAGACAGCCTTCAGCATATTCCTAAATATCAAACATGTCTGTACAGTCAAGGATGAATCATGAGGCCAGAGGTTGACAGTGGTAAACCATTCCTGGTTCTTGTATGAGTACAAAATGAATGCATTAAAAAAAAAAAAAAAAATTAACAAACAAAAAAGGAAAAAATAGCTAGTTTTGTTCGGCTCCCTCAAGTATGACCAAATATTGATGGGCTAACAGAATGTTTAACTGTTCTCCACTGATTATTGTAAAATTGCAGGTTTTTATTGTGAGGGTGTTGCAATTGCCTGCAAAAGTGATGCAGTATTTACAAGAAGGTTATGGTATGGCCTTTTGAGGAGAATTGTCTATGTGAAATATGCTTTTGTGCCAGAGGAAAGGTTGTTCTTGTGATATGAATCACCTGTAAATCCTGCAGCTGTCTTTGACATTTTGAAACAGGTAAATATTGTTTTCCTCAATTCTCTATTGTACATGCTTACCATAATGTATACCATATGTATATGTATGCATACCATAGTGGATGATCTTTATGTATAAACTAGTATTTTTTTCTAATCATTCACAACCACTGTTTCCTAAGCCATCATGTACTTCTCTGCAGTGTATGTATCCTTGTATCTTTACATCAGTGTATCCTGAAAGAGTCTCGTATTGAAACTATTTTCTAGATATTAAAGAAATCATTGATACCAAGAATGTTCTATGTGGATTTTAAATGTAGTTCAATGCATCAAATTGAAGTTGAACAGATCCCTAAAAGGTGTTTTTTGCTAACCTTAGTGATTCATTAAATTGGGTTTCAACTGAATGATGTGGGTTTATGACAAGATATATTCAGAAGATGAATCCAGCCCACCCAGAATGCGTTGAGATCTCGCAGAGATTATGGGGTGATTTTCATACATGCTGTTTAAAAAGGAAACACTTTGAGATAGTCATCTGAAACAAGATGATTAATATGATAATGCTTGATGTAATCTTGGGAAGTGTAAAATCGCTTTCCCTCCGTTTCATGCTTGGAACTTCATATTAACTTGCTGTCTTGCAGCTAGACGGAGACATATGAGCTGCCTGAGGTGAGATTTTTATGACATCTGTCTTGAAATCTGCAATCTTGTGGAACTGTTCCTTTCTCTGAACTCGCTAAAGGAAAAGCTGTATCTTTTTTTTCCTCTCTTGGCCTATCTGTAACGCAGCGTGTTGGCAGCAACAAGGCTCAGAGCTTGTGTTGCTGTGTTTGCCCTTAAATGGTAGTTTGTATTGCAAGCGGGAACGAAACTGAATTGTCTGGCTTTCCAGTTGTCTGGGTGTGAAGATTCTCATTTATCAAGGTCATGAGTTGAGACAACCACGAAGACAATAGGACATTCTTGAGGTTCTGGAATTAGACGCACCTTAGAGACTCACTGTCATGTATCAGTAAGCTATTGTAAAAAATGAACAGGTGCATTTACTCCAATACTGTACAAGTTTGAAATACCTTTATATTAATTGGTTATTCAACCTGAAGATACTTTTACTCAACAATATCTCACACTGAATGATTTTACTTTCTGTTACACTCTTATTTTTCTGACAGCTTCTGTAACCAGGGAAGGCTAATAGGGTGGATATATTGGCTATTGCAAGAATTTGAAAAACGCAATTTACTCTCTGTTTTTGTCATTTTTACATTGCTAATGTGATTATGTGGTTCTCCATGAACACATCTCAGCAAACAATTTACCTAAAAGCTAACTGACTGCGCTGCAAGACATCAGTTTTTGTCAAATGTGGTTCAGGGATCACTGGCGTCACTGCTGGGCTCAACACAACTTATGACACCATGGGAGAGACTCTTCAAATGAGATAAAAAGCCTGACGTCTGTGCATATTAGACAGCTCGGGAGCAAAAGCGATTGGCAATGATTACAATCAGGCCTGGGTATCAAGCGCACACACGTCATACTAGCCAGCATGGACATGAGAATCTGAAAAGATAATCTTGAACTCTTGAAAGGTCAAATGTCTTTCTTATACAAATTGTGATTAATATTAGACTCGGCCTATTAAATCAAACTTGTAAACATTGCAGCAACTGGGGGGCCACCTACGCACAGCTGAGTCAGCATGAGCTCAGCAATTTGCAGGAATCACAGTGCTTGTACATACAGTTACCGCAGGCGGAATATTAACGACGACAATACACAAGCACAGACTTAACCACTGGTCTCAATAAAACAGGGACCTTGGACCTCATGTTTATTAGCTTTTTTTTCGTTTAAAAATTTTATGAAATTTCATTAGTAAGCAGCCTCTCTGGAGCACTAATATCGAAGTCCCCAATGCCTCATTCCTGTTACAAATCAAATATATATAATTATGGTTTTAATTTGAAAAACAAGTAAACAGAACCTTGCTTACCAATTTTTTGGATCTTTCTTTTGTTTGCTTTAGTAATAATATTACAGGTATTTGTTATCTTCCTATATAACTTAACTTGTGGTATTTTTGTTTGATTTTAGAAAAAAAAAAAGAAAAAAAAAGAAAAGGAAAGGGCTCCAAAAAAGAGCGAGACTCAATCATGGTTTGAAATCAAGGCTGGAATTAAAATTAAGATAGAAAGCTTTTTAGGTCCCACCAGCTTAAAGTAGCGTGCAAATAGTTTAGCAATGGAAATAAGTATTCACACTCCATATAAAATACATCACTTTAAAGCTATCGTGCTATCTGAATATGCACTGATGTTTTTCCCCCGCTTTTGCAGCATCCCCCGTTGGCCCCTCAGAGTCTCTAGCTGTCATTTGTGGTGGAACAGTTCAAATGCACCTGCACTGAATCAACTCTGAAAAATTGCTTCTTACTCAGTAGGAGATAGTTGGGTGTATTCAAAGGACCTTGTCACTTTCAATATGCTCTCAATGAATCTTAGCCGTTACCGATCCAAGGTTTCAGCCTAATTCCCTTGAAAACCAATGTCTACAGCTTTATTCTGTGACTGTGTGCTGGGAGATTGTTCCTTCAGAGCCTATTACGTCTACAAAAATGAACAGAGTGTAGATATGTACATACAAGATGGTCTGTAGTGGCATTTTTGTGTGTCCCTGTGTGTGCGGGAACTAGTGATTGTGCCTGAGAGTGAAGATTTGCATCGGAGAGAGAACTTACTAGCTCCAAATCATCTTTAATTGGACATTATCTGCCTTACAAGCATGCTTGTAACAATTGAATCCTTATAGAAACTACAATAATCCTGAAAGAAACAGCCACATCCTGTCAGATGTTATGAAGTGCGTCTGCCATTCACATTTACAATAATGGTGCGATGTAAAATGCGATTTTTTTCCCTAAGAAAATGAATGATTGTGTTAACCACAAAACCGAACCAATAAAATCACCTAACTGAAGGCCAAGATGATTATTTTCCTCTTGTTTTTTTTCTCTTTTTTTCTTTACGGCAACAATGTACTGCATCCGCTGCTGTGTAAATAGTTGCGATTTCATTGGTGGACATTTTTCTTTCCGCTAACTTAGAATATGAAAGCCTCCCTCCATTTGTAATGGTATAATTACAATTTCAAATTTATTTCTCGGAACATCCCTGTGGTTTGTTATCCTTTTTTCTTACCCTGCAAGGCTCAGACTGCCATCCTTAGGAGACTCTTGGGACCCAAATGAATTTTATCATAAAGGTGTAATTGAGTTTGCCTGTATTGAGCAAAAATATCCAAGTACTGTCAAAGAGGTCCATTTGGTATAAAGACATATCGGTTTTATTCAGTCCCTTTCAACCTTACCTCTTATGTTCTTTATGATTTGACTGGCAAAATGCATAATGTGGCTGCAGTTGTGTTACATTTTCAGGTAAATAATTGCTCTCTGCAATGTATCACCTGCGAAGTTTACCCAATTATTACTGCAGCTGCCCCTAGCACTCCACAGTCTGGCGTTACCGGATTAGTAGGCCGTTAGATTTTAATCAGTCTGTTATAATATGATGAGAGCTAGCCAGAAAATGCGCTAATGGTTGGAAAGAAAAAGTCAGGATTTCAGGAAAGGTTCTAAAGTGGGAACATAACGTGGGAAGTGACTTGCTCACTGCATTGACCTTGAAAATCTCATCCACCTGCTGAATGGAGAATATTGGGCTCACAAAGAATCATTTCATTTAATGCCGCAGTTAGAAGGTTAAGCAAATAAAAAGAAAAATCACAGAAGGCTATGGACAGGCTGATATAATACACATGCTCTTGACTTTTTCTGTCTTCTTTATGCATTGTCTCACTACTCCCCTCTTTTTCATCTTTCAGAACTTCACTCTGAAGCCTCTGCACCTAAGCAGGCCTGAGGGCTCTGACATATACCAAATCCCTGCCCAGGGGGACAAGGAAGATTAAAAACTTCTGATTGAGGTGGAGCGGGAAGATCCGTAGAGACAGAAGGAGAGGGAGACGGAGAGGAAGAGCTTTATGCACACCTTTGTTCCTCCCGATGCCCCGACTGAAAGATCTCCATAGGTGAGTGTGTAAATATCAGCAGCTTGAGAGCAGCTGCCCACCACTTTGGTCCGGTGATGGAGTGAGGGAGTGACAGAAGAGAACGGGATTACATCCTCTGCAAGAGCCAAGCTCATATTCTACATTAATTGAATGCCTGGGAGAGAGGAGAGACATGAGAGGAAACCTGTTCTGTGCCAACTGCTTCAAGAGGTTTTGCAACTGACTCTCTGGCCATCATAAAGTAATATCTGGCTGCTGGTGTTTTCCAACCGCCGGGTTCAGTCGTGCAGGGCGGATGTGCGCTCTGGCTGCGGTCATGTTTCAACCCCCTACTTGGAGACCGGAACGGACCGTGTGTCAACGAAACAGCATGGCACTGCTGCTCTTGCTGCTTCTCTACAGCTCCCTCAAGGCCGTACAGGCTGCGAAACCCAAAGGGTCAGGACACACACATTTGAACTCCATACGCATAGACGGGGATATCTCCTTAGGTGGGCTTTTCCCAGTTCATGCTAGGGGCCATGATGGCAAGCCATGTGGGGAGCTGAAGAAAGAGAAGGGTATACACAGACTGGAGGCGATGCTCTTTGCCCTTGACCGCATCAATAATGACAATAATCTACTGCCTAACATCACACTGGGGGCACGGATCCTGGATACTTGTTCCAGGGACACCCATGCCTTGGAGCAGTCACTCACCTTCGTGCAGGCTCTGATCGAAAAGGACGGCACCGACGTCAAATGTCTAGGAGGAGGGGCGCCCATAATCACAAAGCCTGAGAGGGTGGTGGGTGTCATTGGCGCGTCCTCCAGCTCGGTCTCAATCATGGTGGCAAACATCCTTCGCTTGTTTAAGGTAAGACAGGATATCTGAATAGCATGCAATTTCAGCCTCTTGTTACGGTTAAGTGGATTACATTTACCTTGGAATGTACAGCGCTGTTGAAACTGATGTTCAGGACTTTTCCCAGACAATGTTTTTTGTGGAGTTCCACACATTATCAGATATTGCCAATAATCATGTCTGAAAAATAGATACTTGACCAATGTCCTTCAAGAGCTCCCACTGTTTCTCTAACTTCATTCTGTTCTTTCGGTTCATTGCAAACTTCTTCTAAATTCTTTCAACTAGCTATTTTTCCTTTCTTTTATCTTCATAAAAACATTTTGTTTTTAATTTATTTTCCGGTATGAATTTTCTCCATGTTGCTAAAAATTGATGGGGTGGCGGACACTAAAGGGTGTGGCCTCTCACCCAGGAACTGAGGGCTTGGGGGGCGTGCTTACGGAATGTGTATATACTGCCGTTCCCGAAAGTTCTAGAGAGGGAATTATTATGTTGGTGTCTACTTATTAAAATTTGAACTCCACCACAACTCCGCAGTCATATTTCCTGGTCGACACACCACAATAGCACATTTTTGAATTAAACTTTTTTTTTTTTTTATTAATATTCTATTCAAAATTCTTTGGTCTCATGTGTGCTTTCATGTATGTATCCATTTTATTTCCTGATCAGGGGGAACCCCTAATAGATAATTCTGCAGAAAAAACAAGGATTTTCATCATGTTCTGTGTTTTTTTTATGTACTTTGAAAAGTAATTTTGTGCTGGTTTAGTTTTTCTCCATCTATTCTGGGTGTACAGGAAGCCTGTAAAAAAAAATCAATGTCATACCGAGATGGTTTGTCCATGCAGCTGAAAAACTAAATGAGTGATTAAGCAGTGTTTTAGGGCAGCATGTGCTTACAGATCAGCTATGGACAAATTTACAACTTTAGAGAGGAGATGCCTACTCCATTGATAAATCTCATCAGACTGGCTACTGCCCTTGAGGAGGAGGTTGCTAAGCAGTGCGAGGTATTGCCTGTCAAAATACAGAGGTAATTAATAGGATGTCACTTGATTTCATCCCTCCCTCCTCTAACCCCTCCAAACCTCCACCCCTATAGCCTTTATTCTAATCAGTGTTGTGTTTGCATCTGCTTACTTGACGGAACAAATATATTTTGTTCACGGAAATATGGACCTTTGATGAATTATTTCTGAATTAGCATAATAACTCTGTCTACATTGCTGAAGGTGTGATGCTAATTACTTCCAGGCTCACATTGCCCTTTACTTTGACTCTCAAAAAAGGAATACCTTTTTATAAAATGCTGTCACTGGTTTGTAATTGTATCATGGGCAATTACACAATACCATACATATTCAATTCAGTTTCCAAGTGACTGACAAGGTAACCACTTATTAAAATTCTGAAGATAAAAATGTTTTTTTTTTTTTTAAATGTGATGAAACTCAGACTACAAAAAAATCTACTTCTCAAAGTATTTCGAATCCTTCCCTCTTACAGATACTTATGTCTGATCTTTAAAAAGTAAGCTTGTTGATATAACAAACTGCTGTTTGTGTGCCATCAGAAACCGCTTAAATACCGACTGATATACAGTATCGTCAATACAGTATTCGATAGGAGGATGCTATCATAGAGATTGTTTGGTTGACCATCTATGATTAGCCTTTTTATCCTATAGTTGTTGCCGTCAGTATTTTCTCATTAACCCATTTTTTTTTGGTTTTGTTAGAAAAGTAATGCAAAACACTTGTCAGAAACCTGCAACATTTGTATGATACTTATGATCACATGACTTGTGATGCAGGTTGATGTCTGTGCCAATGAAACTGCATTATGTCTGTGAAGGCTCTGCGTTATCATGGTCACGGTCAATTGTCGTTCGAATCTTATTGTGATGGCTGTCCTTAATTTGTTTCCTTGAACACATTGCTCGTCTCATCCGAGAGGTTTCCTAAGTTTAGAACTGAAGAAGCATGACGTGTTGATCCATATCTAAACCAAATTTTAGATTCATGTTGATTAAATCCAAAAGAGATATGTAACAATAAAACCAGGCGTGAATTCAGGGCAGCGCTACCTTGATTTCATGGGGAAAACTTTTATAAATAAAAAGTGCAATGGAAAGGAAAACTAACTTCATTAAATGACTGCGTAAATAACAAAACACAGTTTGTAATAATACATTTAGACATACATCTGTAAATGAACTGTCAAGTGGAGGGCTTTTATAAAGACAGAAGGGGTTGAATTTCCTTTGTCAACATCCGTTTAAATGTAAATAATGGTGCTATGAGTAGATATAAAAAAAAAATGAAAATTAGACCATAGCATAATGGAATGAGTGAAAAGCTGCTCTTACAAATGAACTGTACATTGTACACAAGACTGCAGGTAGAATTCATGAGCCCTTAATTGTTAGGAATATTTTTTTCCCATGAATCACTTTATATATCAATGCAAATCTACCCAGAATTAACCTCTGTTGAAGCTCTCAGAAGAGACACTTTGTTGGACTCTAATAACTGAGAAATCTGAGGGCACTGTGTCAAAGACCACCGGCTACTGAGGGAATCTGACAGTTGGAATAAGAGATGGCTTTTAGGGGCGATGGAGCCATGAGTTGACAAGACTGAACAGTGTTATGGCCACAAGTGTTAAATGTAAAAATAGGAAATAATATGCGAACAAAGAGAACACCTCTGACAGAAGGCTTGACAGTCTGGGCTTTATCAACCATGAACGAACTGTCACATGTGTTGATTTCACTTCTCCTGAAGTTAACCTAAATGGACCCTTTGAAACTACTTAAATGTAATTTCCCCTGATGGTTAGAGGAATTCTACCATGTAAAAACAACCGGAAATATTAGACCTTAACTGAGGGTGATGTATGAATAACACTTGCTGTTAAGAGAAAAAAAAAAAATATAGCTGTCAGTCCAGTCTGGCAGTGGTGTGTCATTGATGTAGAAATGATTTCGAGTTGGAGGTGGTGCATCCACGGCAAGTGGATGAGGGACTCATTGTTGCACCCATCCTCATAGAGGGTGATTTAAAAAGGGTAGACTGCTCTTTATCTGTCTGAGCCAGTGGATGCAGATACACGTAGGATGTAAATTTTAACATATATTCAGTCTCTGACTCGAGGCGTCGCTGCCTCCATTGATTCACACTGTTGGCTGAGGATGAAAAAGAACTTTCATTTTATTTGAAGAACAGTTCATGAAACTATCCTATTCCAACTAATAGAATGTGATGAGTCTTTTGTAGTATTTACATCAAGTAGCAATAGAGGATTGACTCACAGATTAGTGTGGCATGAACAGGGCCCACAGAAATATCCAAGATTAATCTAAAATAGCACATTGATACCTCAGCAATGGGAAAACTGTATAAATGTTTAATATTTTCCATTGTGTTTGAGCGACAGAAAACTGCTACTACTTAACCTACTACTAAAACTACTACTTAAAGGAAACACATAATGACATTTGAAGATGTCGAAAGATCACATTAAACAGTAGCTGATGAAAGTGTGTATAATTTATCACATTAACGTAACAACAGATTACAAGAGATTTAAAATAAAAATACAAGAATATGTTTTATTGGGAGGTAGATAAATGTGAGTTACAAAGGGCAATATTTTTATAAACAAAACACAGTTTAGTGTAAACCAAGCATCGGTGATGTTAATAACAAAACATAATGTGTTTTGTAACATTTACCATATATTTATACATGTATGTAATTTGCAAATACCACTTACCTACTTATGTTTTCATTGATTTTGAGAAAGAAGCAGGACTTGACTCAATGCAATTTCTCAGGAAACAGAAAAAATAGAATAGAAAACAATTGAAAAAGTTGGACACTAAATGAGAATAACAGAAAAAAACCCCAAACAAATGAATCCAATCTCCAATTTTAGATTTAATATCACATGCCGTGACTGAATTGCCAAGCCATGAATTCTGTGAAAAATTGCAGGTTTAGTTTCAGTGCAATTATTCAAGTTGGAAATACTAATTCAAGTCATTTTCAACTTTTCAAAATCAAACCAGTAACAAAAGTCGCAGGTTCAATTTCAGTGGCTGACTGGGGAGTTTGGACCTTCTGGGTTTGCCTGTTGATGTGAATGAGAATGTGACAGAGGGAGATGCAGGGCCATAATAAGGATGACGTGGTTGGATGTTTTTAAATTTGGCCTTGTGATTGACAGGTGACCAATCTGGGTTAAACCTTGGCTTTGAACCAACTACAGCTAGGATTGACTCTTGCGACCCTCGTTGCAGGATAAATGTTTCAGTGGATTCTGAGTTCATCTCAGTTCATGTGAGCATCCCTCACAATTAATTAGTTGAGAGATGAAGTTATCATCCAAGTGTCACAAACACAATTTGAAAATCAAAGCCAAGAGCTGCAATTTCTGATCCAATTATTAGTCAAATCAAAATTACCATGTTTGTCAAATAAATCACAGGATTATTGCTTCATATTGTGAAGCTTTATTTTGGGTGTATGATGCCTCCAACAGTCCAAAAACATGCAGGAGGTCAATAGGAAAAAAAATAGGAAAATTGTCCTGAATGAGTTATTGAGTGAATGGTTGTCTGTCTATGTATGTGGCTCTGAGATTGACTGGAGACCAGTCCAGGGTGTATCCCGCCTCTTGCCCGATGACAGCTGGGATAGGCTCCAGCATCCTCCGCAAGCCAGAGTGCAGGACAAGTGCCAGACGATGGATTGATGGATGAATTTGATAAGAACCTTAATTACACAGTGCTAAAACACTCAACTTTAGATGTATCTTCTTTTTTTGGCCCTTTGCATTTACTTAAATGAACTTGGTGTGATGGACCACACAGATCCTCTGTATAGTCTTATATCTCTTTTCTGCAGGGTCTGCAGCTGACCTAATGGGTGACCTTTCTTGAACCCCTTTTTCTGTCTATTACAAATAAAATATGTGAGCAGCTTAACATGCACAGGTAAAAGTCGAGGAGCTCTGTTAGGAGCAAAATCCAGCAGCAGTTTCTAGGTACTACCGTCATATGGAAGATAGGGCTTGTTCCCTCTTCATTAATGCACAAATCCGGTGTCCTTGCATATTTAATTTGGATTTCTCTGATCTCCCTCCGATTTATCCCGTATGTGTATATTTGCACTCCCATACTTTTTTTTCTGACACTGCGACAGCAGTAGGTTAACAAAGTGGTTCCAGTTTAGGCTCCAAGTTCATCATAGACTGCTGTCAGTCATCCACTGTAATTGAAAAACAGTCAAAGCAACAACCAGACAAGAGGCAGAGAGAGAGAGCGATAGTGAAACAGAGAGAGAGAGAGAGAGAGAGAGACAGAGAGAGAAAGAGAGAGAGAGAGAGGAAGAGACAGAGAGACCTTCTGACATGATGTAAAGCAGTCTGGTCAGTGATATGGATAAAACACTAAAGCTTTAACGGTGAGTGCTATGTGGTCATTGAGGCGGGGTCATGAATTATGGTTTCTCAGGGATCCACAGGTCAGCCAGATGCCAGCTGGTTTCTCCGGCTTTTGATGGACCTAATGATGGGCCCTGGAAGGCTTCAACTTTATGGCTGTAACACACCCCTGTGCTGGGTCGACATAATTTCTTGCATGATGTAGCATGCAAAGAGATGAGCGACAGCAGTGTCTGCTAGCACTGCGGTGAGACATAAATGTTTGCTTTAAATGGAGGGACTGACTGCACACGAGCACCGACGCAGCATACTAATGACAACACAGCCTCTTATACATGCAGGCAAGCACATTAGTGCATGCTTGTAGAACCGCACATAATGTATATACAGAGACGCAATCATACACCGAAGCAATCAAGCACATTTGCCTACAAACCACTTCAAACCCAGCAGCAGGAGCCACCCCAGTCAGCAGGTTAACTGTACTTTCCTTAGCACCCTGCTGCATACAGATGTGGTCCAGAACATCTTGATGAATATTTTACTCCAGTCTTATGTAACCGTAAAACAGGGACCAGGGGTTGCAGTTCAAGAACATTCCAGCGTAGACGTGGGAGCTGCTGTGACAAGTAGTCGGGATGGAGGGGGGGTAATTCACGATCACAGACGAGCCGTTCAGATGGTCTCAGTGTTCATTTGTGTAACGGATGTGTTCGTAAAATCGGCACACGCGTCCATAAAACTTCAGCTGCAAGTTTACCTCCGTTTGCACCTTGTTTATCTCAGCAGGATGTCTGAACGTGGATTTCCAATTCAACTAGTAAAAGATGTTCTAAGTATTTTGAATTCGATTTCTCCCCTCCAATAAAATCATGTGGTGACCTAGGAAGAGGAATCTCAGCAAGTTTTATTTCTCGCTGGATGTATTTTGGCTCCACTGATATTAAACTTTACTGCTGGCTGGACAAAACATCTCACATTCACTGAAGTGCTTAGTTTCAGTGGCAAAGGAGCCACAGAGGTGTAAAAGGAAGAAAATTGGAAAAATAGATCTATCATGCAAGAACACACAGGCTTTCAAACGTTCCACTTGTACTGACATTTCAACTCATGCTTATAGTTCATGTTTCCGTTTCTTAGTTTCACACTGGAGACTCAAATCTACCTCCCGAGTTAGTGGAGATGTGCATTTTATGTTGTTAGCGGCAATTATCATGGAATCACAAGTAATCTAAGATTTTGGATCTCTGTTTTGGATAGAGAATGAAAAGGAGTTAAAGAAAATATGAATAATACACTTACCTATCATATAAGGTATTCTTTTACTTGTACATTAATGTTACTAAATGCTAAATTAAAGACTCACTTTAGTTTTAAAGTTATAATAACAACAAAATCCTGGAAAATACTACAACAAACTTTCATGATGGCGTAATGATTTTTATGCATAGAGTGTACTGATTTCTGCATTTGTGTACTTAATTTTAATCACGAATGCATTTAAAGGCCTCTTTTTTTTCTATTTTTTGCATGAAGGATTCAGGTTGTTTTTCACCAATGACTGTTGTGGGAATGGAATTTCCTCAAACAAGAAATCCTTCCCCTTCGTAGGCGTGTGTGTGTTTGTGTAATTGATGTTCTTCTCTGCTGTTAAGAAAAATACTTACACAAAACATCTGTCTTTTGACTCCAATTGAAGTGTTTAATCAGCACTTAGAGTAAATTGGCTCTTCAATATGGTGTCTTTTTATTGGCTCTATGCTGATTGACGAAAATAGAAACAATTGCAACTGCATCGTTACAGGATCCTTTTAAGTCGCGATCTTAGACCTTGTTTGATTAGAGTGTTTGGAGCAAAACTACAGCTTCGAGCAGGGGTAGGCAATTCATTTTTTTCAAAGTTGCCAAATAAGAAACTTGAACAGTGTTGGAGGGCCGAAACCAACGATAACAGAGAAGCAACACACTTGTATAACATGAACGACATAAAGTATATATTTCCATTCATGTGATCATTGATCTCACATGGGCCGTATGGGGATGCTGAAAGTGGCCCCTTGACCATTTAATGCCCAGCTCTGTCTTAGAGTATTATGTTTTCTGATATTGTGTTCTGGTATGTTTGCTTCAGTACGTCTGAGAATGTGTGACACATGCATTTATGGAGCAGATACCACCATGTGGGATTCTTTTGGTAAAGTTCTGATATTCATGTATTGGCGGCTATGTGATTTTCGGTTTATGTCATCTTTGCTGGGCTAATCTCAATATATGATGCTGTTGAATATTATTTAGCGACCAGATGTACAAGATAGCACATTAATACCAACAAAATTTTTGGTCCCGCGCAACACGATGGTGACATTATGTGATGTTGTCTGGTTTAGAGACATTGAGGCATTGAGGAAAAGAAAAGATACAGAGCTGGAAGTAGCAGAGATGAATACGTTGAGGTTCTCTTTTGGTGTATCTTGGATGAATAGGATCGGGAATTAGTCTGTCAGAGAAATGGCACATGTTAAATGCTCTGATGATAAAGTCACAGAGGCCAGACTGAGATGGTTTGGACATATACAGAGGAGGGATAGTGAATATCTGGGTAGAATGATGTTGAGGTTGGAACTGCCAGGCAGGACGCCTCGAGGAAGACGAAAAGAAGTTAGTTGGAGTGACAGAAGAGGAAGCGGGCGAGAGGGTTAGATGGAGACAGATTATTCGCTCTAGCGGCCATTTAAGGGAACAGTTGAAAGGAAAAGAAGATTGTATGCTTTATTTGAAAACAAGCAACACATTGATGTTAAAATCCACCTGAACTATGAAAATTCAAATATGCTGCAAAATGTCAGTGTGTGGGTATTAATGTTGAGTGTTTTGGAAGATGTTTTGATGTTAGTTTTCAAGAGAATTGATTTATATACCAGAGAACTATTTGTTTTCCTGTGATAGGCTGATATCCACTGACCATACCAGATTTAAAGAAAATGAAAAAAATTTGCAGTAATTTTCAAAATCATATCTGAAGCCAACAGATAACCATAGAAGGGCAGAAAGGATGGGTTTAATCCAGTGACCTCTTTAGGTGGGTTAAAGGCTTGGCAGCAGTGGAGTCTAGATGCCTTGCTTGATGGAGCCACAATATGTTGAAATATTAAAGGAACAGTGACTCCTGCAAAGTCGGCGGAAGAGAGAGTTGACCCGATCTTGGTTATCTCACTCAGTCGGACACAATGGAACTGCCATGCTTTGGTCAGCTGAGTATCTAAAAAGGATCTTGACTCTTGATGACTATTACAGAGACTGAGACAAGAGGAGAGACTGCTATTATTTATAGTACTTAATTTTTAATAAAATCAAGTTGATTGACAGACAGTGACATGCTTCTTTTTTCCCCACTCAACTAAGTAACTTTCCCAGTCAGCAAATTTATGGCTTTATTAAATCATTTTTGACTGATCCTTTTGACCTACTTTATCTACACCCGTACATATGCTTTGTGTCTGTCCATTTTCATTTTTTTTAATTCAGTTCTTTTTTTAACTTATATCCATTGTCGCCGGATGACTTAACATATTTGTAGTTTAATAATAACAATGACAATAATAATTAACAGTATTATGATTATATTTATATAAAGAAAAGGTGGAAACAAAGAAAATAATCACAATGATAATTTCATGTTAATTTTTTCTCAATTGTAATAATATACAGTGTATATTGTCATGATTGCTGGCTACAGTGCTAAGGTTTTTGATGGGCAGAGCAGGCTTCCAGGAAGTTCTGAGCGGAGACTGGAGTGCTTCCATCTCCCACCTACAACCTATCTGCTCGAATCACTCCAACTACTACAGGACCTGCAGGAGCTCAAGTCTTCGCCAGATTGTCTTCCTGTCTAAGTGCTTTTACTCTCCTTGATTCCACGTCTCGCCCTTCCTGGCAAGTTCCCCGTTCTAGAATTCCAAGTCTTGCCCTGCCTTCGACTCTCCTGGATCTCTTTTGCTACTGGGTTCACCTTTTATTCTGGCTGACTCAGCTATGACATATATACAGTATATGCAGGATACGTAGGATAGATTTTGACTTGACACATTCATATTTGTTTTTCTTTTGGTACATTTCAATTACACCATAAACCTATGGCGTAGCAATAGGTTTTTGTGTGATTAATGTCAATGTTCCATCTGTAGAAATACTTTTTCTTAAACTGAACGTGGAATGAGATAAAGAAGAAGTGCAAGAAGTCTGAGCTGCTACTTTAAGAAATTGCTACAGTCATTTACTGTTCAAGAAAAAAAAATAAAAATTATATCCCAATCACAGTTATAAATTTGGCTTTTATGTGCTTCTTGAGAGGAAATTTGCCATGTAATTGCAAAAAACTCCACAGTAGGAGTATTCTTGCAAGTAACTTTAAAAGTACTACTTCTAATATTATAAAAATTGTAAAATTATAGAAAAATGAACTGCTAATGGAAGAAATGATGCAACTCGGATTTAAGTCAGACATAAACACCCTTGCTTGTTCTCTGGAAAGTACACAACAAAGTTATAGATAAAATCTACCGTTAAAGCTGTTAAAGCGGCACATCGTATATTGGTGCTAGATTGCCCTGTACAAGTGTTTATAAGGTAAAGCTTGTGTTTTAAGTGGACAGGTCAAGGTCTTAATTTTGTTCCTCCATAATAATTGCCCTAATTGAAAAGGTTTGTTTCCCATGAAAATAATTGTGGAACTATGAACATTTCCACACCTTCTTCTTGTTCTTCCTCCTCTTTTTTTTCAGCTTCTCCCTAATTGGGGTCACCACAGCGGATCATTGGTTTCCATCTTGTCCTGCCCTTTGCATCTTCCTGTGTCCCACCAACTAACCGCGCGTCTTCCTTCGCAACATCCACAGAACTCCTCTTTAGTCATACATTGTCCTTCCTGTCTGCTGGCAGCTCCACCTCCAACCTCTATCTGCCGATATACCCATTCTCTCTCCTCATTACTTGTCCAAAGCATCTTAATCTAGTTTCTCTGACTTTGACCAACCATCTCAATCTAAAATTTTGTCATATGTGTGCAATTCCAATCTTAATGTCACAATGATACTATGCAGTTTTGAATGTAATGTGATTGTAAATTAGATTTTATACCATATCACTCTGGCTTAGTATTTCAAAATCCAGCCATGGTTATAGGCAGGAGAAGAAAATTTCAATTAACCTTTAGCATATGTTGTGTTTAGAGAGACAATTTTATCCGTCTTGTTATTATAGTACACTGCTCAAAAAAATGAAGGGGACACTAAAATAACCCTGGTAAGGTCTATCCAGCAGTGCTGGAGAGGAGGGTCTACCGGGTCGTTGAACCTCAGATTCAGGAGGAGCAGTGTGGTTTTCGTCCTGATCGTGGAACAGTGGACCAGCTCTATACCCTCAGCAGGGATCTCGAGGGGGCAGGGGAGTTTGCCCAAACAATCTACATGTGTTTTGTGGATTTGGAGAAGGCATTCGACCGTGTCCTGTGGGCAGTCCTGTGGGGGATGCTCTGGGAATATGGGGTACCGACCCCCATTAAATGGGCTTTTCGGTCCCTGTATGCCCAATGTCAGAGCTTGGTCCACATTGCCGGTCATAAGTCGGACCCGTTTCGGTTGAAAGTTGGACTCCGCCAGGGCTGCTCTTTGTCACGATTCTGTTCATAACTTTTGTGGACAGAATTTCGAGGCGCAGCTGGGGCGTCGAGGGAATCTGGTTTGGTGGTCACAGGATGAATTCTCTACTTTTTGCACATGATGTAGTCCTGTTGGCTTCGTCAGGCCATGAACTCCAGCTCTTACTGGAGCGGTTCGCAGCCGAGTGTGATGCTGTTCTTGTATCCGCAAGAACGAGATTGCGGATACAAGCGGACAAAATTAGTTTTCTCCGCAGGGTGGCTGGACTCTCCCTTAGAGAGTGGTGAGAAGGTTCCTTCTCATCCCATCCGGGAAGAACTCGGAGTAGAGTCGCTGCTCCTCCGCATAGAGAGGAGTCAGATGAGGTGGCTCGGGCATCTGGTAAGGATGCCTCCTGGACGCCTCTCGGGGGAGGTATTCCGGGCATGTCCATATGGGAGGAGGCCACTGGGAAGACCCAGGACAGGCTGGAGAGACTATGTCCCCAGGCTGGCCTGGGAGCGCCTTGGGGTCCCCTCAGAAGAATTGGACCAAGTGGCTGGGGAGAGGGAAGTCTGGGCCTCCCTGCTACAGCTGGTGCCCCCGCGACCAGATTATGGATAAGCGGTGGAAGATGGACCGATGGATTGATAAAATAACACATCCTAGATCTGAATGAATTAAATATTCTTATTAAATACTTTTTCCTTTACATAGTTGAATGTGCTGACAACAAAATCACACAATTTATCAATGGAAGTCAAATGTATTAACCCATGGAGGTCTGGATTTGGAGTTACACTCAAAATTAAAATGGGAAAACACACTACAGGCTGATCCTACTTTAATGTAATCTCAAAAACAGTCAAATTGAGGCTCAGTAGTGTGTGTGGCCTCCACGTGCCTGTATGACCTCCCTAGAATGCCTGGGCATGCTCCTGATGAGGTGATGGATAGCCTCCTGAGGGATCTCCTCCCAGACCTGGACTAAAGCATCCGCCAACTCCTAGACAGTCTTTGGTGCAACGTGGCGTTGGTGGATGGAGCAAGACATGATGTCCCAGTTGTGCTCAATTGGATTCAGGTCTGGGGAACAGGTCCATAGCATCAATGCCTTCGTCTTGCAGGAACTGCTGACACACTCCAGCCACGTGAGGTCTAGCATTGTCTTGCATTAGGAGGAACCCAGGGTCAACCACACCAGCATATGGTCTCACAAGGGGTCTAAGGATGGCATCTTGGTACCTAATGGCAGTCAGGCTACCCCTGGTGAGCACATGGAGGGCTGTGCGGCACCCCAAAGAAATGCCACCTCAGACCATTACTGACCCACTGTCAAACCGGTCATGCAGGCAGCAGAACGTTCTCCACGGCGTCTCCAGACTCTATTCACATCTGTCATATCTGTGACATGTGCTCAGTGTGAACCTGCTTTCATCTGTGAAGAGCACAGGGCGCCAGTGGCAAATTTGCCTATCTTAGTGTTCTCTGGCAAATGCCAAACATCCTGCATGGTGTTGGGCTGTTAGCACAACCGCGACCTGTGGATGTCGGGCCCTCATACCACCCTCATGGAGTCTGTTTCCGACTGTCTGAGCAGACACATGCACATTTGTGCCCTTCTGGAGGTCATTTTGCAGGGCTTTGGCTTTGCTCCTCCTGTTCCTCCTTGCACAAAGGTGGAGGTAGTGGTCCTGCTGCTGGGTTGTTGCCCTCCTACGGCCTCCTCCACGTCTCCCGATATACTGGCCTGTCTCTTGGTGGCGTCTCCATGCTCAGGACACTAAGCTGAAAGACACAGCAAACCTTCTTGCCACAGCTCGCATTGGTGTGCCACCTTGGATGAGCTGCACTACCTGAGCCACTTGTGTGGGTTGTAGACTCCGTCTCATGCTACCACTAGAAGGATAGCACTGCTAGGATCCAAAAGTGACCAAAACATCAGCCAGAAAGCATCGGAATATAATTTCATGATATGTTGTACATGGATCTATGATATTGATGTTGAGAAAAACTAAATAAGAATTGAGTTTAAAGAAAAGAAAGCAAAGGAACTGAGAAGTGGTCTGTGGTCACCACATGCAGAACCACTCCTTTATTGGGGGTGTCTTGCTAATTGTTTATAATTTCCAGCTCTTATCTATTCCATTTGCACAACATCATGTGAAATTGATTGTCAAGCAGTGTTGCTTCCGAAGTGGACGGTTTGATTTCACAGAAGTATGATTGACTTGGAGTTACATTGTGTTTTTTTTAAGTGTTCCCTTTATTTCTTGAGTAATGTATTCATAAGCAGAAGACTTACGCACTTAACAACACTTCGAAAGGACAAGGAGGCGCTTGGGAATCAACAAAAGAACATTTGTTTCCAAAACGGCAGCTCTTACCATTCGAGCCACACCAGCCTATTTGATATATAGTTAGGTCAATATATTTTTCAGTGGCGGTAGAATTCATGGAGATAATTATTTTTCAGCTATTTTTATATCTCTGCATTTATTTTAGATTTTTGAATGATCTGGATGAGTTATGTATTCATGGCTGCTCTTAAAAATAGAACACATTTGAATGAAAATCATTGGAAATAACCCTTTGTTACAAAATCCATCCTGAAAGCAGGAATAATGTTGTCCATGGAGATGGCTTGACCATCTAATCTAGTATTCGAGTGTGAGTGTGTAACTCTGGTCAGGATCTGCGAAATGCACCATTGGGCATCTGGAAGCTAGGTGCAGCAAAATAGGATAGAGTGAAGATGATATTTATCTGTTTTTATAATTAGATATAATGATATGATCTTCCTTACAGTAAATTGCTAATATCATTGTTCGATTCCTCCAGTAAACTATATTTACAGTCCGTTCCCTGCTCTCATTATTGATCTTTTTGCGCATTCTTGAAGAGAAAACCTGGTTGCAGAGTAAACTGTGAGATGTGACGACCGCCATCATTGGCTGTTGACTGCCTCTTTTTCTCGATTTCTTGAACGAGCAAGCCGACCATCCCTCCTTCCCAGAGATGTTTGCCATCTGCTATGTTGCAGCCTCTTTCAGCATGTTAATAGTTATAAGCCCCCAGATGAGGCTTTAATTCTGTAAACATTTTAGCTGATTCAGTTTTTGTTAAAAGTAAAAAAATCGATGAAATGCAGGCAATATAAGCTAATGATGAATAAATGGCACCGAAAGCACAGACTGAAATGGAGGGCCTTAAAATCTGAAGTGTCAGTCGTGTGACTATAAGACTGTGCCAGCTTTTGCCTATGTTTGACAAACATATGTGGCAGCTTGTCACAACCTCAGCTTCGACCATTTCTGTTTGGTTGTTTTTCACCCAGGCTCTCTCCCACACACTGATCATCTTAAACGCGACGCAATTTACCCCCTTTTAATCAAACTGTTGCAACATGCGTGGTAGGCAGGATACTTGATCAATTGCCCACATGTGAAAATATTAATGTGGATGTTTTGCTGGATATGACATTGACGAACATTAGCGCAGATACACTAACTGCTAACTTTTCTTTATTAATTGTGAATCCCCAGTATTTCAAAGTGTGTTGCTTTGGGCAGAATATTGGTTCAGCTGCAGTTTACATTCCTGTACGACTATGAAAGTCTTACTTTCCTTGTATTAAAGGCAACAGGCAATGAGACATTCAGATCTTGCAAATAAAGGATATGTTGGCTTCTTCAAAATGAAATTGAGGACATTCAGGGAAGTGGAGATTAACTTACATAATAGTTTTGTGTTCCATGCTGTTTCTCAGCTCAGTTTTACACCGTAGATGCTGTTAACAACCCTTAGTGCTTCATATAAAATATCAATTTTTAAAAAGGTAATAGACAGCCGTCTCCTGTACAGATGCTGTCAGTCCTGTTGACATTTAAGAAATTATTAAAGGAAGTTTCTTACACAGGCATTTGCAACACTTATTTTGGTTTCACCCTGTAATTCAACCACTGCCTTTCTACACAGAAGGTATCAATTTTTTTAATCATTGGGTTTTCAACAGACCTGGACATTCTGGAATGGAACTGCATATGGCTTCAATTGGTCTGGTAATAAGCTCTATCTACTGTGTCTATCTATGTGTCTGTCTCTGTCTGTCTATCCATCCATCCATCCATCCATCCTCCCATCCATTCATCTCTTCATCTGTCCGTCCATCTGTACAACTCTTTGTCTTGTCACATTTATCTTGAAACACACATGTGTCACATCTGACAGGCCGTAAAATCCAACATGAGTACTTTTATTTAATTTTTATCATTTTATTTGATTTCACATTCTGGGCTTGGTTGAAACTGAGAGTATTTCATCCCCCGGGTTTCCCACACTAGTAAGGACTGGATGAACCTGATTAAACAGCACAGGAGATATTATGGTTTCTGCGATGGGACTCTATCCCTGCCGTATCTGCTCCATTCCTTTTCATTTTAATCTTGTTCGAGGCATGTTTTAATATCAGAACAAACAGGAATATGTCATGAGATTCTGTGCTTCGTCTCATCCTATCCTTGTGGTTTTCACCCCACCATCAACCTTGCAGGGGTACGGCAGAATGACGGCGCTGTGTCACAATTGATTTAGCAGCTCATTTAGGGGAATGACAGCTAAATCAAGATAAACTAGTATCATCTCATCAAGGCATCACACTTCAACCAGACCCTCTCATTCAGTGAGCCAGAGACAATACGATTGTTCACATAGACTGCTCACAAAGAAATCATTAGATTTAATTTTCCACTTAGCTGTGCATTCACTTTAATGACATGCAACTCTGTGTCACATTTAAGCTCAACTGAAAAAAAAAAAAATTGTAAACATTTTCAAATTCTGCCTCATCATCATCAACTTTATAAGACAATTAGCTGTAATCATGGCCACCGAAAATGGGAAGTTTTCCTCGTGTTCCGAGAAGTACAAAGATAAATTCATAGGTAGAAATTTTGAGTAAGGGGCGACACGGTGGCTTCAGGGTCAGCTTCACAGCACAACAGTCCCTGTATTGATTGTGAAAGTGTGCCTTTCTTTGTGGAGTTTGTATGTTCTCCTCGTGTCCGCGTGGGTTTCTTCCAGGGTCTCTGGTTTCCTCTCACAGTCCAAAAACATGCAGAAGGTTAAGTGGAAAAAAATGTGAAAAGTTGCCCTTATGTATGAATGAGAGAGCGAATGGTTGTTTGACTCTATTTGTGGCCCAGTGATTGACTGGCGACCAGTCCAGGTTGTACCCTGATTCTTGGACAGTGACAGCTGGGAATGGCTCCAGCATCCCCCCTGCGACTCTTAGTGTAGGATAAGCGGTAGATAATGGATGTTTCTAGTAATTGGGTAAAAGGTGGCTTTGGGGTTAGCCTCACAGCACAAAGGTCCCTTTTTTGATTCCCACAGGGGCCCCTTATGTGTAGAGTTTGTCTGTTTCTTAGAATCTTGCAGATTTAGCAATGCATTAAGTCACAACCCTTCTGTAAATGAAGTTTTAAGATGCTCTGAATCATTGCAAGATTATGTGATTTGGGGTCAATTGACAATTTCTTTTTAAAAACTCTTATGCCAATATTTTAGCATTGATATGTCGACGATCGAACCAATTAAAATTCACTGAGACACAGGATACAGTTGTAATATGTTTATTTCCTGACCAATTGCATGATTGCATGTTTCTACCATAGAGAAAATTTCCTGGATCTGTTTTTTGACACACAAAACTTTCTTTGTCACAATGTAATTGTTTCCAAAGAATCTAAATTAGCTGCTTGTTCTTTCCTTATTTTTTAAGTTCCTTTGAATGGCTCTGATTTATGTTTTTTTTTTTCCATCCTCTCCTTTTCTTTTCAGCATTGGAAATATGTCTAAACCTCAATGATTCTCATGGATTAATCAAAGTAGGAAAGAGTGTGATGAAAAGCTGCACAGCATTTGCCAGAAAATATTCAGGATTTTACATGTTTACAAAATTCAATTAAACTGAGCCACTGATGTCTGTCTGTGAGTTGAATTGCTGCTTGTCAGCTGTGTAAAACTGACCTCTGCATTGAGAATCCGAAGATGTATCGGTCTTGAATACCGAAAATATTCTTATTCAGGGGTTTTAGGCTAAAAACTAATGGGGCTGTCATGCTTCTCTGACATAATTGATTTAGTGATGACATACAATCCAGTTGGTATCTTTGCACTCCGAGAAACATCGCACTATTCTTATTATTTTCTTGATTTTCCACTTGTGTTATTTCACTGCCAGATGAGTGTGCATTCATGGTGACTCATTTGTCTGGAAATGATATGTTCTGACAATACTCAGGGCCACAAGACAGAAATTTACAATAACAATTCTGGGAAAATGTGATAAATATTTTTGGTTTGCTCAAAATTAAAGGCACTGAAACAATTAAAATGATGTCTAAGCTGGAGACAATTTGGATTGTATTTCTTGTGATCCCCCATGTCTTTTTTTTTTTTTTTTTATTTCCCTTCTGTGCTTTTGGTAAAAGAAAGTGACAAATTGCTGGAGGCAGGTGTTGGCCTCCTGTAGGATTTATCTGGGCTACATGTTGTGAATTCCTAGATGATGTTATTGTTTTCCTGTATACTATAATTATACTTTGGATTAGATTTGTTCTCATCTCACCAAATACAGCAAACTGACTATGTGAGTGTGTGTAGTAGATTTCTGCATCTACAACTCAAAACACAAACTTCTGCCATCTGCCAGTGTTCTTCACTTACTAGACACTATGGTATTTCTGTGCGTGTGTGTGTGGGAGGTGGCTGGATGGGTTTGCACACATTTGTGCATGTGCTTCTTCAGGGTTTTGTTTACATCTTCCCTCGTGCATATTTGTTGAGTCATAACATTTTTACTTTAATTTGTTAGACACATGTCAAGCAGGATATGCAAACAAACAGATGTCCGTCTGATACTTTTCCTGCTGATGGTTTTCAGATAAGATCTCTTAACATTTAATGAAAACAAAAAATACAGCTATTACTGTATTATTATATTGACAATATTAACTCTAACAGTGCAAGTCACATTTTTAGATTAATTTATATTATTATTATATTTTATTTCTTATCACATATTATTATGTATTTATTTTATAATATATTATTATGTATTTATTGATATCCGCCGTCCAAATTAACCTCCTGTTGCTGATATGTTTTTATGACCCGCACTTCGCCTGTTAAAAATTATCCAAATCATACAGGTCAAGGATAGATGGTCTGGAAATGATAAAACTTGTTTATACTTTGCCTAGTAATGCTACATAGTGCTGTAAGATAAGGAATTAAAAAAAAAAAAAACAGAGAGCAGAATAAATGATAAAATCAAGTGGACAATAAGAACAAATAGTCAAAGGATAATAAAATTGATAGGGTATCATAATAAAAGAGCAAACTACATTCAAATGGTTGCAAAAGAAAGGGGCTTTAAAATGACAAAAAAGAAAGGCAAAAGATTAAATCCCGAGTAGTAGAAGCTGTATGGAATGTGTTGGTAGTGATGTGCCAACGGCAGACTGAGGACAACAACTTTACAAATCGATCTTTTTTTCTTTTCAAATTGATATCCTTGTAGCCCACTATGAGGTATTGAGCACCTACAAAAATACATCACTCATAAAAAGTGAGACCCAACCTGGTGTGTTTCCATAGTAATAGACAATGGTTTGATGGTGATCACAAACAACATAGAGTTGAGACACTCGCTACATTCCTTCTGGGAGACAAATGTGTTTTTTTGGAGTTAAGACGTGAGTAATTTGATCCAAGAGACAAAAGCTGCCATCAGCAGCAAGACACCTGAGGGGAGGAGGAGTTTTTTCCCAAGGGGATGATATCTACTTATTGTCCTCCTGTTTTTTACAATTCCAGCATCTGCTGATCATTTAACCTCCTGGATGATGGATATGTGTTCTTTTGAATTTCCTCAAATACAGTGAACAAAAACAGTTATCTCATAATTGCATGTACATTTGGTCCATAATGGCATTAAAACTCTAAATTCCCAGTATATTGCACTTAAAATACAAATACAAAATATTGCATTTTGACAACAGTTCCATATTCTAAAACCCAGGTTATACAACAGGGGGACTAATATCCATTTTGAAGAATACCATCTGACTCAAGTTTGAAAGTAGTTAGATGGATGAAAAAGGCGCAGACAAATCTCTTCAAACCATAATTAACACATGGAAACCTGTATACAGCATACAGCATCATTTTGCAAGTTGAAGTATAACTGAGGGGAAAGAAGTCTCCAATCGCCACATCATAATCAACATGGTCACAATTACACTGGCAATTACAGACAAATTGCTATTTTTTTCATTATTAACGGTTAATTTCACACCCTATAGTAATCTTTCTATTGAGAGGTAGAAGAATAATGTGGTTTATTATTTGACCAAGGCATATTGATCCTCTATTGTCAGGACCAGTCTTTGGTAGCTCATCCATGCTCTTTGAATCCTTATCATGCCCAAATCGCCTGTACAGGTGATTACAGCTGCTTGCTCATCACTGCTGAAATAGATTGGAGTCACAAAGGGAATCTCTTTACAAAAAACATAATAAGCTGTCTATGGGAGGTCCGAGATCTCCTTATCAAACAGCTTGGCTGAGCACCATGGATCCCCTGAGAAAATACTGTAATTGTGAGCCAACCAGAGCAGATAGAGACAGTAATTCGTGTCCTGGCACATTTATGTGACAGCTAGTTCATGGACTTGTATATACCTTAGCTTCTTCAAACACAAGGAGACCCGTCCTTTTTCCACAGGCTGCTCGTGAAAGGATGGGAAGATAATTATTATGGCAAGTTTGTTTTCAGGGCACCTTGGACATGAGCCGGTTTTATTTGACCAACAAAGATTGACAATCTGACACCGAGGTTGACTAATGCCAAACGATGTGGAGAAACTGCAAACAAACTGTGTGTTCTCTCTTCCTGCATGTGCCTAAGCATTTGTGCATGTGCACATATTGATAATACTGTAATGAGGGTGTTTTTTTTTTTTTAAAAACACTTGCAACCTTTGAAGTAGCTATTCTTGAAAAGGCCAATGGTCCTGTTGGGGATTGGAGGCAAGGATTTGTCATCAAACAACAGTCTCATCTCATATGAAGTTTTTGCAGACTGAAGGCAGTTTGCGATGAGGCATGAGAGAGCCCATTACACATGTCTTTTGCACTCTATATGATAAAGAGCTCTGGGAAACCATCCTCCTATGGAAGTTGCTTTTTGGGTCAGATTCTGCACTGTCAGGTTCAGCTGGCATAACATACACACTGAGGAAGTGATTAGTCTTGTGCTTTGCAGGGAAAAGACAGTAAGGCACCTCTGTTATAAGTCTGCAATATATACGTCCTAATACGTAGCCAAAGTTGTAAGAGCAGAGCCATCCTTTCGCTTGGTATTGAAGGTGAGGAGCAGCAGCTTCTTCCTCAATTGCAGGGATTTTGCCTTGCATGTCAAGCTGTCAGCCAGTCTCCCTGTTGTCACATGTAGAGCTTATTCAGATGTGAAACTATGTCTAGGTAACCTCGTTTTAGCTTCACTGTGGGTCATAGAACAGGTTAGACTGAGTACACCATTCCTCTCTTTAGAGTGCAATTCAAGGTCTGCATCGCCTCCTGATAGCTGTCTCATTTTGCTATGCAACAGATGTTGTTCATGTTGACTGCCCATTTGGTGAAAAGGTTCCCTGAATAGACGTGAGTTCATAGGTTAAGCTGTGATGCAACTGACAACTTTGACAGCCATGTCTGGCACAGACTAGCAGTTTACAAACACCCAAAGGCCTTATGATACAAACTGCAATGAGTCCATTTGACATTTTGCACCGTATTAGTGAAACTACCCTTTTCTTTCACATGCTCTCACACTCCACCTGTACAGAACTTCAACTCATTTTATCATGCCATTGCTACTCTTGTCATTGAATTTATTTTATGGCCTTTGCTCTCTTGAGGTTCCAGTTGGGGAGAGCTACGTTGCAAATAAAATAAAACAAAAAAACAATTAAAAATTCCCTCAAACATATGTTAGAAATTGGTCCCCTTCAAACCTGATTTTAACATTTCACTTGAATGCCTTGATTACAAGTGGACAAGTCTATTCTATATTTGACGAGGATTTTTAGGAAGCCATGTTTTTACCGTCAAGTGATGTGAGGCAGATTTCCAAATCAGCCGTTACTCAAGCAATAAATAAATGCAGATAAATAGTTAAAAAAGAGATGAAATGTACTGGAAAAACTGCCAAATTTATTTTGCCCAGTTGGAAAATACATTGGTGCTGCTGGACAATAAGGATTTAATCAACACTGAATTTAAATTTTGCTTCAAAATTTGTAAAAATGCCATTGTTGCCACCAGCCATCTTTCCGTAGCTTTATGTAAAGAGGTCAATTTTCAGATGCTAATAAAAGCAAAATTGGATGAATCAAGAAATGTGTATAGTTTACAGAAATAATTTTTGGTTGTCTTTGCTGAAAGATCGACAAAATTGAATATGCTGTGGCTGTTGATCTATCAGTTACTTTTATAAAAAAAAAAGCTGGGGGAGAAAGTTAAGTCACTCTCTACATGCAGGCCCCTTGTGATCAATTTTCATTTCCCCTTACTATGCTTGAAGAAATATCTACATTTCTCCTTGCAAAGAATAAATGAATTGTTTTACATGCTTGAGGGAAGCAATGCAGTTCCCAGGAAGAAACACAGACTGCATCTATTCCATGACATTTCTCTTGCCGGGCTCCACTTGCCAATTGGCAGACTGTGCTCTTTCCCAGTGGGCCACGGAGCCATTTTGCCAATACATTCATTTTTTTTTTTTTTTTTTTTTTTTTTTTGCTTTCATCAGGTTGCTCAGGCACATTTTTCTCACTGGACACCTGGCTGGCTCAATCACAGCTTGCCGGGCCTGGTTTTCACATCATCGTGATGCTTATAGTGTTCTATTTCACTCATAATTGTCAAGCAATGTAAAACATTAACAAGGCACTGTATAACTGAACTGAACCCTGATTGTCTAAATGTGTCAATCACTGCTTGGGCATTTACAAAGCCAAAGTGAAGGTAAGGTACGTAATTAGCATCCATTTAGTGTCCAACTATGAAAATGGCTTTGTATGCACGAACCAGAAAACTGATGTAAGGAATGGCAATATGTAAAGGCAGGCGCAGTTTGGAGTGTCCACTTTAAAAAATAAAAAGGAGGTCAAGAGCAGAAGAAGAGTCTTGTGACTTTTCTCTGCTTAAAGTCTATTAACTGTCCCTGCAGACTCAACCTCTCATGTCTAGAACTGTCTTTCTCTTTGCATTAATAGCTTCTTAATTTAAGATAAACCACTATTCAAGAGGATATAACCTTGTATAGTGAAGGATGATTGTGATGTAATCAAGTTGAGCTCAATGAAGACAGTGGATATTGGACATTTCATGTCAGCAACAATAAATTCCAAGTAGCTACTGGACTGGACACAAAGTGGAGGCTGCTAAATGAAAACATACGGATATTGAAAAAATTAAAAGCGCTGCCAGTTACTTTTGTACCCCTACATTGTTTGTACACATGTAATGTGTCAGTTGATTATGTGGCTTGAATGCAACATCACCAAATGTTACACGGTGCTCTGTATACTTGGTTTCCTTCACAGTTTATTCTGCTCCAGTTTTTATCAACTGAGATTACAGAAAACGATTGGTTTAGTACATGACAGGTAATATGGTTTGGGATGATAAACAGTTGTTTTACTTGACTATCAGCAAGTATTTCAGTCATAAATCCATGCATTGCCGCTGCTACAGTCTGATGTCTCCCACTGCAAACCATAACTTCTCTGCAACGACTCATCCACTCTGGTCCTGAATATTTTAAAAATTATTTGCTGGAAGAGAGAGGTACACTGATGTATAACCCAATATTTAACTTACAAAAGCTGCGATGCTGACACTTGAAGGAGATGGTGTGTTTATGGCCAGAATGGAGAATGAAAGGAACACTTTTGTCGAAATGTTGAATTTCAGAAATTTAAATATATTTGCAAATGAATAGATTTGCTGTGGTGCAGGAAAGCATTTGAGATTCAAAGTGTTTATTGTCATGTGAACAGTCTGGAAACATGTTTCCCTGTACAATGAAATTCTAACTTCTTACGTACGCAGTGCAGGCAGATAAGTACGGAATCACAGAGTGATGGTGTTTTGGTGGATAGTGTCTGGGTCAAAAACGCATGGGCAAGGTATTTTGCTTTCACACAGCCTTATTGTCAAGCAAAACCAATGGATGGATGCACAGCACTTCGACTGACGCCAAAGATGCTGTTGGAGTTGACAGTTTTTTGGCTCAGGAAGCTTTAAAACACTATTTAGCGAACAAATGTTGCCATTTGTGAACTTGGAAATTAATCAGATCTGAATGTGAGCTTGAAGATTTTCCAACTGAACTTAGTGTTGAACTTTTGTTGGTCGAGCAGCCTACATTAAGTAGTCTTGTCTGACTGGAGTCCTCCTTTTTTCCCGAGGAGAAAAAATGGTCTTTCTCTGAAAATGCAAAATATACATGTTATTGGGCTGTGAATGTTTACCTTTTGCTGTTCTTGTTGATCATCTCTTGATTAATTTATTAAAATTAATCAGTCCTTTAGAAGAGAATATGATTTTGAGTAAATGCTCCACTGTGATTATTCTGGCATGCAACAACACAAAGTATTTGGTGTTGTTTCTCTGGCTCTCTTACATCAAATTCAGACACCTAGCCTTGTAACATCATTGAATTTTTCTGTTGAATACCTCCAGAATTGAATGGTCCATTTGTCAGGACAAGCTTCGCCACTTGCCTCTCACATATTTTTAGCCTTTTCAAAATACCACTTGCTTGGAGTGTGAATCCCAATTGGACTGAAAGTTTATTCTCTAACTCTGATGCTTTTGTGGGTGATGGGTGTGCAGAGAAAGAGCTGCCGAGGCATCTGTGAAGTCAACAGATGTCTGTAAAATCAGATTCTTTTATTTTTCCCAAAACGCTTCATTTCTCTCATTGTCACATTTGATACCATGGCCTATATTTATCATGAAAGATCCAAAACGGGGTTTACAATCCAAACTATAATTTGTGCCTGCTATTAACATTAATTGTATTTCAAAAGCAAATTTTTCAGGTCCTATATTGCAACTTTTATGAAATTTAATAACAATTTATACATCTAATTATTTGAAAATGAGTTGACAAACTATATGTTTTTAGTCAGCAGGCTTAGGTTTAAGCTGTATGATTTGTTTTTCAGCTGTGCAGTTTTAACCTGTTCTCTGAAAAAAATGTACATACAAAATATTCCAGCTTCACTGACACATTTTCCATCAAGGTGTTTTCATTTATTAATGCAGCACAGGAAGGCAAGGCTACTATTCCCATTTCAGATAAATAAATTACTGTATTATTCTTATATCATAGTGGTCCTTGAACTCACTACAGGCGCTGTCTTTAACAAAATCAAGTAATTTTTCAACAAGCTGTTTTCTCATCACCACTTGCTGCTTTTCAGTCTGTCTCCAAAGCAGCCACTGTCGCTGCTCAGCTGTCACTTCAGGAGATGCAGTGTCTCATATGTGAAGAGGACTGAATGAGAGGGAGCCACAGAACAACTATGGTCCAGCCTGTTGTTGACAGCTCTGCTTGAGTCATAAAAAAACAGCTGAAGACTCTTTAATTTAAAAAAAAAAGAAAAAAAAAAAAGAACATGACAGACTTTTAAAATGGGCAGTATCAAGACTGTATGTGCTCTGCAGCCTTGGAAAGGTCCTGCGCAGAGATAAAATGGCCACGTCATTGCTGACATCCATTCATCCATTTTCTATACACTTTATCTTACACACAAGTGGGCGGCAGGCTTGATCTAATCCCAGCTGACATTAGGCGAAAGGTGGAATACACCCTTGAAGGCTCGCCGGTCGATCACAGGGCTGAAGTATAGAGACGGACAACTGTTCACAAATAAGTCCTTAATCAACCTGACTGCATGTTTCAGAGTCTGTAGGAAGCAGGGCCCTGGCTTATTTACCTTGCAATAGATTCATATATTTTACAAAGAGCACAAAATTTCCACAGTATTGTTCAAATCCCTAAATTTCATCTGCAGGGTGATTACACTCCTAGTCTGGTCCTCTTAAGTTCAGCGTACTTTGGAAATTGGAAAGGGCAAACACCAATAATGTTAACCTTTGAATTTCAAAATGAAACAAAAGAAAACTAACTATATAACCACTTTATACGTATTTTTTTTCTCCCGATAAACCATTACTTCTTACCTATGTAGTCGAGTCCTATCCTTCTCTCAGTGACTGCTACATGGCTGCGATCCAGCCTCACTGATCTCACTGATCTTTAGCAGCGAGAGGGCAAAATTGATTTATAACTTTACCTACAGCTGGGTGGGGAGTGGAGTCCAGGCAGAAAACAGAGGACATATGCTATCTGCATCCATGTTTCAAGAGTCCGTGCGAATTAAATGCACATTATACCTATTTAGACCCAAGCAGAACCTTCAAGAACAAATCATAGGCATATGATTGAGATATTATACAATATATTCATTTATCATGCAGAGGAAGTTATCTATCAACATGCCTAGAAACAGTGCAATGTGAGGGTTATTTTACCCTGTTAATAAATGTTTGACTGACTTTTATAAGTACTGAAACTATTTGACCTGAGTAAAATAGAGTAAAAAATGGCCTTACAATGTATGATTTTATGACACAACATTTTTGATAACTGCCCTCTCAACTCAACCACCTTCAGCTTAAATAAAAAAGAAAAAAAAAGAAATATTTGGATTTTCGCTGAATTCCAAGCTATGTATTCACTTTGCACAACCTTTTATTCAAAGGTGCTTCAATGCCTTTTTACGAAAAAATGTACTAAAAATTCCAGCATGGAAGCCTTTCTGTATGGAGTTTGCATGTTCTCCCCATGTCTGCATGGGTTTACTCGGGCTCTCTGGTTTCCTCCCACAGTCTGAAAACATGCAGTAGGGTTAATTGGAAAAAAAATTGGGAAAATTGCCCCGAATGAGTGGGTGGGAGAATGGTTGTCTGTTTGTATATGTGGCCCTGGGATTGACTGGCGACCAGTCCAGTGAGTACTCGCCTCTTGCAGCATAAGCGGCAGAAGATGGATGAACTTCTCAATTGCAAAGCTCATTTTGGATTCAAAAAGTTTAAGTCTGAACACAACCTGGGAAGCTTTTGTCGAGATGTAATATTTCAAGTGTGGTTATATTCACATACTTTCCAAGACCAAACATTTAATAGTTTTTGAGGAAAGGCTGATACAATAATTCTGTTGGGATCCTGCTCGTCAAGCAGCAGCCTTGCATGCAGGAGTGAAATCCAGCAGGTGGGAGTCATCAGGCCTCGTCGGGCTCAGAATAAAGAGAGCCTGTTGCCAGCCCGTCGTTGCCAGATTGTGCACCCTATGTCACGTCTCTCCCCACGGCTCGGCCCTTTTAAATAACCCCCTTTAACGCCTTACCTCCTCAGAGTGTCCTTGAGCTTGGGTCAAACCCCTGCACATATCATGACAAATTCAATATCTGCAAATATTTCCTGGGAAACAATGACAGACTAGAGGATGACATGCTGTCACTCCGAGATAGACGGTGGTGTGAAGGGAAGCTCATCAGGTAAGCCAAACGGTCAGGCTGACCCTAAATCATGACATTGCTGTGCTTTACACTGGGGCCTGTTCACTTTTTGCTAAAATCTGATGCTTTTTTTGAGTGGTAGCACAGAAAATGGAGGATCGTAGGATCTTTAGTGCACAAAAAGACGCTGCCGTTCCCTCCAAAATATACATTAGGAAATAAAGCTGGAGATCAAAATAAAAACCAGCAGAATAGCTATTAAGTGAAATTGGGTGATCATTGATATGCACTTCATAGGGATTCATACGGGTACAAAATCAAATCAAAATATTTAGACTAAAGGATGGCTTTAGTGTCTTTAATTCAAGTTCTGAATTGTTCATCATGCTGATTGATACAATGGAGTTGAACTATGTTTGTGGTCGGAGTAGAAATCAATTGCTGCAAAGGTTAGATGTGAATTATTTAGAATAACCCAAACAATAATAGTGTTAAATTAAAAGATGATGGTAATTTGAAGAAATGCCTTCATTTTGTCACATTCAGCACATTCGCCAAAGCCTCTGCATTTAACCCATCTTGGATGAACCATTGTTCAACTGCTGGCAGGCAGCCGCTGAGCAGTTCCAAGGGAGCAGTTCGAAGTTCAGCTTAACAACACTTCGGTAGGCAGGGGAGGAGCCTTGTATCTGAACCAGGAACTGCTTGTTCCTGAGATGATTGCATCCACCACCTAGGCCATGCCGTCCACAGGTGCAGTTGAGGCTGTCAATATCAGTTATGTCAAAGCTCGTTTTGCGGGACAACGACATGGGCCAGTGAAAGGTCAGTGAAACAGTGGGAGCCTTCGGATGACTCCGTGTCCCAGAATCCTCTGACGTCATTGCTTCAGCGCACACATACTCATTCTACCCTCCCTTGTCAGGCTCTGAATGTTTATTTTGTCCTCACAGCTTTTGCAATATCTTTCTCAAATATCGCCAAATATCCCTGTTTCAATGATATCATGTCTGTGCAATGCATTTGTACATAGCTTGATTTTTATCCTCGTACTTCAATATGGCTCCACTGGTATCCTGGTTTATATTTTTCCCTCAGTCTCAGGGGCCTTTGTCATTTGTCTGATAACTGAATAAATTCTTTTTTTTCTTTTTTAAATACTTGCTAATATGTTAGTTTTCTAAGAATTTCAGAAAGAAAATCACCGCTTTGAAAGAAACAACAAAATGCAAAGTGTGAAAATATGATTTTTTAATCCACAAATGAATCAACCCTGATAATTACACATACATTATTTGAAAATATTCATTTTTAAATTAATATTACTTAATGTAATTCAAATTGACTGTGGCGGACCCTGAAGCCCTGAGCGATTCTTGAATTAGTGTCTAGCTATCTGTTATTTACCAAACTTTTACGTAGCTTAATGATAAATGGAAGCTGTCGTGATTCTTACTATAGCGTCTTTACAACTGAAAATGATACAAATATTGTGAAAACTCTGGTCAACCCCCCCCCCTCCCCACACACACACATGTTCTATTTGGTCGGTAGCTGCACCAAACAAACTCGATTGCTGGCTCTGAACTAGGCCTCACCTAGAGTGGATAATTAGGGGAGTAAAACAAAGCCGGAAGAAGACGTTTTAGGACCGTGTCAGCTTATTGCGATGCTTTCAGCTGGTTACTTCCCTGATTTTGACGCTTGCCTTTTGCCCTTTAAGCATATCCGCTTTTCAAAGTTTGAGAGAATTGCGAGGCAGAAAGATCCTTATAACCCCTCACCAATTAGACGGCTCTAGGTAACACACATTAACCTTTGAGTGACGACCATTTTAACAACTACAGCTTAACCAAATCCCTTCTTATAATGAAAGCACCCTCCTCTGACTCCTACCCTTTCGAAAGCCAAATACTGTCTTATGCACAAATTTGATTGTCTCTTTTTCCAGTAAGTTTCAACAAAACATGGCCAGAGCCATCAAGCCATCAGTTACTCTTCCTGATGTGGTCCTGTAATGTGTGACCCCCTCCCCCACCCCCCCCCGGTCAAAGGCGAGCCATGTGTTGTGTAAAACCCACAACTGCCCCAAAGATTCCAGATTCCAGACAGCAAGTCTGAAGTGTGAACACTGCGGCGGTCTGACAACTTTGAGAGTTGTGAGGTATGGACTTGGCTTTGTTTCCCGGACACTGTCAGATCCGCTGCGGAGGGAGCTGCGAGTCTGGAGAGACCAGAGGAATGAAATGAAGCCAAGCAGGAACCGGTGTTTGCAGGTCTTGGAGAGAACGTGGTGTCAAGAGAAGCTCCAAGGTGTGGATAAGTGCTGTGGACATGTACACAAGAGCGCGTATATTCATAGTTTGTATTCATCGTGTATCTGAACATTCAGTTCTCAACAAAAACCATGAAGCTCATATTTTGGTTTATAAAAGCGACAGCTCTCTCTCTCCTTTTCTTGAAATAACTTTGCAGTAATGATTTGGCTGAAATTTCTTATTCCTCCATGCATGTTTATTCTTGTCCATCGGTCTGCCTGTCTCACTCCTGTGAATATGATCGGTCATCACCATCTTGAGAGAATTCATTAGAATTTACCACGCACACAGACATGCAGTAAAAGATAGACAAATTGCGTATTTCACGTTAAAAGGTCCACTGTGGCTGTAATAAACAAATTTGACTCAATGATTCATGAGCTAATTAAGAAAAATCTCACACAGATGTCTAGTGGGATGTCCTTTACTAAATCTTAAAAATGCCTAAACTTACAGCGAATGTCGCACATTTCGACAAATATGAGATACCCTTTGAACTTGAGTTCAGCTGAAATAAATAAACATTGGATAAACCTGTGATTCTTTGCCTTGTAAGTGGTAAAATGAACATGGAATCAGAAATTTTAAGGTTATATTCAGGCCTCGGTCATATGCATTAGAAAATCCATCGGGAACGAAAAAACTGCCAAGGCGTCAGTTATGGAAGCAGACGAATCGTATGTTCCCTGTAATTGAGAGCCTCATGGCATTAAAAACTGGTACCTCCTTTCAAAACCGAAACGTGTGATCCAGGGACACTCAACTCTCTATCGCAATCCTCTAGAGATATGGGTGCTGACTATATTCAGACTTGTAGTTCATTTTTCTTTGTGCTTATTCTAATTATAAACATGTTCTTTTGTGGTCATTTTAAACTGACGGTATTCTCTCATCACATGCACACACACATGCGCACACACGCATGCTTTGGGAGTTGCTCAACACTTTAAGGGTCAAATCATCTCCACGCTCCACTGGTCTATCAGAAGGGTACAGAAGTAAACCTGCTGGGACAATGGAGAGGGAAACATTTGCTTCACTAAAGCTAAACAAGTAATCAAAAATAATTAGCCTATTCATGAAGTAAACAAAAGGCAGGGGAACAAAGTGCTTGTTTCTCTGTTACGTGGAATTAGGAACACAAATAATGTCCTTTTTGTCTTGCAGCTAAATAGAAAATGCTAGTCAAGGTTTCAGCTTAACAATGGCAAATGTGGCCTAAACCCCTCCGGTTTGCCCAAGGAAAACAGAGAGTTGAGGCAACAGCCTCTGAAAAGTTGTTTCAATTAACAATTAACCCTGCATTTAATATAGGAGTGCACATTTAACCTTTTAAGTCACACCTTTTGTACTGTATAATTTAGAATGCATAGCAATAGTAATATTATGATTCTACTGGAAAAATGCTACTCAAAGATATAGGAGAATACAAAAATATTGTTGGATTTTCATTCCAAGGGTGCATTTTCCCAGGGCAAAATTGTAGATCTGCCGTATAAGTAACAAAAGACTTAGGGAACTTTTATTGATCAGTACCTCAGTTGAATTAGTTGAGTAACATCCAGCAACTGGGGATGAACCAAGCCTGGCAAGACACCAAACCCTTGCATCTGAAGAATATATAGGACCTGCAGAGGGGATGGTGCATAAAGCAGCCAAAGGTGAGGCCAAAAGGGAGAAAAAAACAAGAAATAAGGAGCCTGAAATACAACCAACAAGTGGACCATTAGACAAGCAACGGCAGAATTATCCAGTACTCGCTGGATACAGCTTTGAAGAAAAGACCCCAGCCGACCTGGGAAACACACCCAGGTCTTGCAGTGGATCGGAGGAAGAGGAGGACTTGTCATTAGTAAAAGGCTCCTCGATAAGGCTGAGGTATTGAAATGTTTCCCAAATAACATCCGATGATGATTGGTGATGATCAGAATCATAAGAAAGCTTCTTGAATCCCACCCTTTGTTTCCATTTGGAATGAGGATTCTAACAATGATAGGCAAGGATTACAGGAAAAAAATGGTCATCTCACCATCACATGAGGAACTCCCCTCCATGTGGAATTATTTAGATACATACACCAGTCTAACCACTACTTCAATAACAGGTCGGCTTTATCACTATAAGCGCATATCATCCTTGCGATGCCACAAAGGCATGTCAGCCAGGACAGCCCCACAACATCCAGTGCCTTAAAGACCCAAGGCTGGATCTCATCCACCACCGGAGCCCTGGCTGCAAGGAGCTTTCTGTCTACCTCGGCAACTTCAGCCCTGGATATTGTCCATCCCAGAGTCCCCTGACTCTGCTTCCTCATTGGAAGGTGTGTCAACCAGATTGAGGACATCTTGGAAGTATTCCTTCCACCGATCCACAATGTCCTGCGTCAAGGTCAGCCCACCATCTCCACTGTACGCAGTAATCACGGCGTACTGCTCCCCCCTCCCGAGCCGCCAAATGGTGGACCAGAATCTCCTTGGTACCTTTCGAAAGTCATTCTCCATGGCCTGACCAAACCCGGTCCATGCCCGAGTTTTTGCCTCGGCAACCACCACAGCTGCGTGCTGCTTGGCCAGCCGGTACCAGTCAGCTGCCTCCGGAACCACGCAGGACAGAAAGGCTGAGTGGGACTCCTTCTTCAGCTTGACAGCATCCCTCATCACTGTGGTCCACCGACGGGTTCGGGGGTTTCCGGGACAGCTCCGGTCTCCGCCGTGAAAATTGTGGCAAGACTAAATATATGAATTGGCACCTGTGGCTTTCAGACTCGATCGGTCAAGGCCGGGGTTGCCAACTATCACCGCTGGTGCAGATTACCTACCTTCAGGGGATCAGTGGCAATTGTGTACTGTGGTTAAAAAAAGAAGGTGTGGGGAAAGGCGTATTCAGAAGAAGAGAGAAAAAGGACAGGCAAGAGTAGATTGACTTGGTGAGAAGAAGGAAATTTCGGAGGTGAATTAGGTGAAATAATGTAGAATATCTCCAGGGATGAGAAAGTGGTGAACGGTGCAGACTTCACAGGAAATATAGGGTCAATGGGGTTTTGCATTTTTTCCCCCCACCTTGGTTTTCAGTTGGAAATAGATAGCCAATAGAGAAAACACACCACACACGCTAGTCTATCGATAGCTTGGCTTTGGACTGTGCCAGGTTGAGCAGTGGAGCCTCATAGATCTAAATTTGCAATGGTGTAGCAGTCAAAAGGCATCAATATTGTACATTCAACGGAAATCTAGGTCTGAGCTTCTGATAAACGGTTCCATGTTTCTCACACATCAATTCATTAGCGATGTCAACTAACTGTTCTCATTATCCATTGTAGAGCTGCATGCAGTGCTCTGAATTGCCAAGTCCTATTCTTCCTGACAAAGAAACACCCTCCTTATAGAATGCCTGTAGTGTCACACATTCATGTGCTACAAAGCAGTGAGTGGAAATCATCTCCTACGAAGAGCTGAGTGATATGATCTTACATACCAAATGAAGAATGAAATGTGTTTACCAGCAGACATTTTACAACGTTGTTGCTACTGCATAGCTAATGCTCGTAGCAGATCAAAATTGTTTTTTGACAAGATCTTGGCATTCTGACATGATTGTAAGAGCTGGGAGGACGTAGAGTCCAGTGAAACTGCAAATGCACAGCAGAGGGAAGAATCTAAATCAACCCAAGTTTTGGGAAAAAATATGTGCAGGCTGTAGCTTTTATTTGTGAGGATGCTAGAATATTCAGTAAAACGAACAAATTTGATATTAGATTACATATATTGTTATAAAAGATACGTCCCTCTCCCTTTTCACATAAAATCTATACTTTTTACCTACAACTCAGACATGCAGTATTAAACTTGACAGGCTGAGTGTAGAGCATATGTTGAATTGAATGAGGGTGAAATTTTCAATTACACGTGTAGATTATATTATTTTAACATGAGCAGTGGTACGAAACTTCGTAGTGTGAGTAGGATGCAACTGCCGGATTCATATAAAATACATATAGTCATATTTTGAATGATGCATTTTCGTATTCCACAAGAGAAGGTTACTGTCCAGCTGTGCTTGGATTTATTTTTCTATATGATTATATGCTGCAAGATTCGATTTTATCCAAGGGTAGAGAGAAAGACGCCAGTGAACATGCACACAGAGAAGCTGCGTCTGACATTAAGATGTAATCATGCCAATTATATTTCAATTTGTGAAGCCTGATTTCATCTCTTTTATAATTCAAGATTATTTTCATTTGAGCTTACATTAGAAAAAGGAAAATAATAGAAAAGTAGAAAGCCATAGCCACATGTTGTGTCTTATTAAAACCTTACTACTGAGCCTGGCATTGATATCAGATAATAACGTCATATTTAACCAAAATATAAAATAATAATAATAACAATGCTGTTAGATTACAAAAAACAAAGTCACATTAAAAGGAAGAAGATAACATTTGCTGGACTATTCAACTGACACATAGAATTTTCACATGGTTAGCAATTTTTTAATGCACCTATCAGAACATTTTCATTGATAACACCTGATTGTCGATCAATACATCGATTCAGATTGTGCAAAATAATCCCCGTCAGTCCTCACCGGTTGTACCTCAAGGTTTCACATATCAAGACGGATTTGAACTTGTCTCTGGCCTATTACAGCTAGGAAGGTAGCCAGAGTTTACCTGTCAGGAAAGAAAGTTGAGAGAAAAAAAGAAAGTCCACAACTAAAATGATAAATGCATAAATAAAAAGGGTGTGGTTGCACAGTGATTTGAACTTAGGCCTCACAGCACGAAGGACCCTGGTTCGATTCCAACAGGGGAGTTTGCATGTTCTCCCTGCGTCTACGTGGGTTTCCACCGGGTTCTCCGGTTTCCTCCCACAGTCCAAAAACTGGAAAACAGTTGAGAAAATTGCCCCGAGTGAATGGTTGTCTGTTTGTATATGTGACCCTGTGATTGACCGGCAACCAGTCCAGGGTGTAACCCTTGCCTGATGGAAGCTGGGTGGCTGCGACCCTGAGTGCAGGATAAGCGGCGGATGGAGGGATAAATAAAAAGGGGGTTTAAAGACTAAAAACTAAAATACATAATAGAATGCAGATATGATCTGTCACCTGAGAAAAAATTAATGTCTTCCTGAAATTATAAACCTCTGGAAATTCCAAGGTGAAATAGACATACAACTATTTATTCATTATTGCAGGGTTTTTTTTTCCCTTACACGAGTTGTCCACAATCCCCTCCGTATTGTGTGAAAAAACAAATACAAATTTCGTAAAACTTACTGCTTGAGTGTTCTGTTTTTCCACCTTCAGAGGAATTTATATTGAAATTCACAGGAAAAACATACATGTGTACGGAGTACTTGCTTTCATGCTTTCACTTGTACACTATGTTCCTTTTATAGTGTTGAAATACTACTGATACTAATAATGACATGATCAAGAAGGCAAACATCAATTCCCCCTCTATCTTTTGCTATCCATGTTTTAGATTAAATAATAACATAGTATTTCTTAAATCAAAAATACAACATGCCTCTAATCAAGAAGATCCCTGGTGCAATTCTGACAGGATACCTTTCTCTCTGGGTTTGCATGTTCTCTCCGTGTTTGCGTGGGTTTCCTCCGGGTTCCTCTATGTTATGTGTGAATGACAGAGTGAACGGTTGTATGACTCAAGAAGTGGCCCTGGGATCGACTGGCGACCAGTCAAGGGTGAACCCAATCTCTTGCCCAATGAGAGTTGGGATTGGCCCGAGCCCTACTGCGACCCTGGCTGCAGGATAAGATGATGAATAAATGACATAGATGATGAATTAATTAATTGATGAATAGGCTATTTAGAGACTATAGGAGTAAATAACTTTTTAAAGAAAAGCAAAATCTTATAATTATTACATATTTCATTTAAAATTAATGCTCTTTGATATTATCTTATTACATTCTCCAAGACATCACTGCAGTTTGACATCTTGGGAGTTTTGCCCTGCCTGTCATTTAGTTTGGTTGTTCAGTAAATTTGCAAAATCCCTCTCGCTAAAACAAGGTAAAAAAGAGGGAAAAAAAAGAAATTGAATTAGACATTCACAGACTCTTTAAAAATGAAATTAAACATCCAAGGCCATTGGGACACATTGACAGCTGAGGAGTATTGAAAGACTGTCAATACATTATTTTGTCTTTTCCTGGTGTTAGCTTAAGATGAGAAATCATATTTTACTTATTTCAGACATTTCTGGATAATACGCTCACACTGTTACTGAGTTACTGTTAAAGTGCAAATTAGATTGTTTAGAGAATATCACAGAGATATTCTGCTGTTGAAAAAATTATTCAAAATCTATGAATGATAAAATTGGATTATCTTTTTTTTTCTCTCTTGGATCTAATAAAATATTAACATATAGTAAGAATTTCAAAAATGTCATTGTGACCCACTATGTCATTTTCCCATAAACATGCATTTGTATGACTTCTGTTGTTATTTATATTGCAATGCTCCCACCACAAGGAGTGACAGGCCGTAGAATATGCCAAGTGCTTAAAAAGTGGACTGAAAAAAAAACTTGCAAACATTTCGCTTTGGTGGATTTTCAACCCGCTAAAGCTTTTGCTCATTTTCTATAATTCTCTTCAATTTTCCACCATTAGGACAAGAGAAGTAAAGCCCAGCGTAGCTTCGGTGAGACGGGTTTATCAGGTTTCTGCAGGTGCATGCAGGAGTAAATCTAATCTTCATACAACATAATGCACAGGAAGGAGATTTTGCTTCAGTCACTTCTAACATGGTTACCTCTGACATTCATGAAAAGGATCTGAGGTGGGAATACTATCTGTCCTTTACAGCCTTCAAAGCCTGCAATGCTGCAAAGTCAGTCCAACAAAAGCCTTAAAACTCTAAGCAAACATTTTCTCTTTTTTTAACTACTTTGTTCTTGAGCATGACTCCTAATTGTCAGAGTAATTTAACTGATGGAGCTTTTGACAAGGTTTTCTGAGTAAAATGAAGACTTCTTTTTCGTTTGATTATCTAATTGTCAGGAGTAGCTGTTGAACATAATTTTAACATGTTGTGATCAGAGCCTGCTCTTTTTTTTTTTTAGGCAATGGATCTCAGGAGTTGTACATGATTCAAGTTAATTAAGCATTCCCTTGTTATAGAATATTTTGGAAACCTGGGGACTTAAAGTATGATACATTCCACTTCAAGAGATATGAATATGTTGCAGTCAGTGATGTTGGGACCCAGAAGTATATACTGGAGATCAGTTTGCATTCTTCTATTCCCGTTTGGCTTTTCCCTTCAGGGGTCGCTGCAGAGAATCAACCTCCTCCATCTAACCCTATTCTCTGTATCCTCCTCTCTCACACCAACTAACTTCATATCATCTCTCACTACGTCCAGAAATCTTCTCTTTGGTCTTCCTCTAGACCTCCTGCCTGGCAGCTCCCGTTCCAGTATCCTTCTATCAACATATTCACCAACCCGCCTCTGTACATGACTGAACCATCTCAGTTTGGCTTCTTTGACCTTCTCTCAAAAAACATCTAACATGTGCTGTCCCTCTGATGGACTCATTCCTGGTCCTATCCATCCTCGTCATTACCAAAGAGAACCTCAACAAGTTCTTCACTGCGAGTTCCAGCTCTGTCTCCTGTTTTTTCGTCATTTTCACTGTCTCCAAATCATGCAGCATTGCTGGTCTCACCACTGTCTTAAACACCTTCCCTTTCATTCTGCCTGATATTCTTCTGTCATATAGAACCTCTTTTCCACACTCTCCATTGCTCTGGACTGTTGACCCTAAGTACTTGAAATCTAATCAAATTCTAGATCTCCATTCCGTGGCGCCTCACCATTCCACCCGGGTTCCTCTCATTCACACACACACATATATTCTGCATTCTCCACCTCTCAAGATTTTCCTCAACCTGTTCCCTACTATCACTACAGATCGCAATGTCATCTACAAACATCATGGTCCATGGAGATTCCTGTCTAACCTCGTCTGTCTCAAGATAACTCCCACTCCATTTCTCTTCCTGTCAGTACCATGATAGTACAACTTAAAACCTATATTTCCACCTGGTCTCCTGGACACACAGTATATCCACCTTTCTTCTCTGCATCATGTCAACCAACTCCACCTTTTCCTGTCATCGTCCCAATATTCAAAGTCCCCACTCTCAGTCCCAGACTCCTGCCTTTCCTCTTCTCTCTCTGCTTCCGAACACGCCTTCCTCCTCTCCTTCTTTGACTCACAGTAGCCCAATTTCCACCGGTACCCTGTAGGTTATTGGCAACAATGGCGGTCGTTGTTAGCCCTGACCTTGATCGATCCGGTCTCAAATTCTTAGGTTCGATTTGCATATTTGGTTTTGGCCATAGTTTTATGCCGGATGCCCTTGTTGATGCAAACTTCTGCATTTTTCCGGGCTTGAGACCGGCTCAGGGAGTCACTGGACGGTGCCCTCCCCAAGGCTGGCTGCGGGAGACACTGGCCTGTGCCCCGAGGTCGCATTGGAGATCAGTTCACATTCTTTTTCATTATACTCTATCCCATTATTTGCAGACAGATTCAAGTTTTGGCAGGGATCAGCTCCATTAGGGGCTAAATTGGGACGAGGGGTGGACACACGTATACCAGGGAGGAAATGGACGCAACATCATGAAAGAGGCCATAACAAGAACCTAGCTCACTATTTTTTTTCCATATTTTCTTTTCTATCTCATTGTGTGTTGCTTCAGTGGTGACCTTTTGACTGTATTCAACTTGAAATTAGTTTTGTCAGGTTCCCCTCTTCCCATTCCATTCCCCCTTCTTCTATTTCTTAGTATTTTTCATCATATTGTTGATGGGGCTCTTCTTCGTGTCTTCACTCACCCTTTTGCTGACTCTGTCCTATGCTGCTCAGTCTCTGAGGGGGTGGGCCGTGAAACGGTTTGTCTGATGCAACTTCCTTATTTTGTCAGCTTCCAGAGATTGATAGTATTTGGTGAGCCGTGGCTCCTTGCTGCGAAATAAAACTCTGCTGCGGCAACTGGGGTATTATCGAAAAGAAGTGGATTACATCTAGAAGATGATTTTTGTCTGCCGTTGCTGATTGTTCATGGATATTTGATTAATTTGCCCTCGAAAGGCCGAGTGACTCCCCCTCCCTTTCGCCATATATCACAGGCAATGAAACTCAAGTCTGATGGTAGGCTGTAGAATGGAGGCTTTCAAAGAAACTGCATTGCCTATTCATGAAAAAATACACAAGTGCTGGCTGCACATGGAGGCTCCCTTAAGCTGAGGCTAGGAAAATATGACAGTGACAAACAATGGTATGTTATGTCAGCATTACTATATGAAAGAGCATCTGATTGAATGTGTGAGTGTATTTCATTCTTGAATGTATATCGTAGACTCAGTGGGGCTGGTCAGAGTCCCTGAGGAGTAAGACCCTCACTGATATGCCCTGGAAAGCCAGACAGGTTTGGCATGACGTTTCTGGTCATAACTCTACGATAGGACAGAAAATTTACAGGAACAAGCTCTCAAGTCTTCCTCCAGCATTATTTGAGTGATGAATCAGGGATTGATAAGTTGCGTCCAAGATCAGATAAGAGAAACAATAAACCCACTCAGAGAGAAAATTATTTCTTTGCATATAGCCATTCAAGTAGTCTCGAACGCACTTGTGCGGATGCAGAGTATTGTGCAAATTAACAAATGGCAACACTGTTTGATTGGTTGATAGTTACAGTCCTATGAGCATGAGAGCTACTATCATTTATCCATTCCAAGTGGCACATGTTGCTTTGTATTCCCTCAACAGAGCCAACCAAAAAGTACTCCACTTGGTTTAATTGCGTGCTTAATCAATATTCGGAAAAACAAAAAAAGGGCCACTAAATCAATTTCAGAGATTGAGGTATGAAACAAAGCTGCACAAAAATTCTTGTCATGTCTCCTTGTAGCGCTGTCTCCCCGTCAGTTATCACAGGGGTGACACAGCATGGGAGAGTGATAAGCCAAGCTCACTTAACAGACAAGACCAGCTGACAGGCCACTGTTAAGCCCTCCTTCTACCCCTTAATACTGATAGTCATGGCATGTTTTAAATGGACAGCGCGAAGCTGATAACATGGTGGTGCCCCATGTTGGCACCTACAAACAGTTGCTACAGGGGCGAGGAAACCCATTTGGGAGGCACTGAGGAACCGCTTCCAGATTTTATCCATGAAATGGTGAAGGATAAAACGGCCTGCATTCATCTGTTCTTCAGACTTTTAAATTCAACCATTCACGGGACACTTATTTACCTGTATGCACCACCCTCCTCGGCTGCACGCTGAATCACAGGAGCATTTGATAGCTTTCAGTTGATTGACAGCAATATTGTCTTTTTTTTTCCACATTTTTGATTTATCGACATCAATGTAGATTACATTACACAGCAGATAAATGAACGAAGGCATGACATTACTTTGCTTAGTTTCAGTTGCTGTGAGTTAGGAGTAGTGTACAAAGTGTATGTCTTCATTTTTTTGTACATGGCGGATAAAATAAAGATGACAAAAATAACAATCATTTAAGAAAACAGACAAAAAAAACAAAAAACAAAAAACAACAAGGATTGAGAAAAAAGGCATCTATAAGCCAGCAAGGATATGTAAATTCAAGGGTAGGGAGATCATCATATACTTTATCCACATTTATAGCTTTGTTGATTAGGGGAAAGGTTAGGAGAGAGGTGAATATTTAAGGAGAATATAAGTGGACAGAGTGAGTTGATTCAGCTCGGCGAAAGTCTTGAATATTGCCATGACCTTTGTACATAGGAGGGCCATTTCCACCAGGACTCTGAAAATATATACATTTGCAAACAAAGAGAGAAAGTAATCTTTTCCATTATATACATATATAACAATATCAAACCATTCATATATTGTAGTGGGGTCAGGATGCAACCAATGTCTGGAAATTGTTTTCTTGCCAGTTGATATCAGAACTCCGAATTGGTATTTATTGAAATGTCCTTTGAGGAAGTTGATTTCTCCCAGAATATAAGTTTCTAAATAGTATGGTATTTTCATATGAAACATGGTTTATAATATTTTGTGCATCTCTGACTCTAAATTTGTGATTACTGGACAGTCCCAGAATATATGCCAGTGGTCATCATCCTGGTTCCCACACATTTTCCAGCACTTTGTGTCCTAACAAACTATCTGCTTAGGAGTTGCAAAGAATCTGATTAGACACTTCAATCCAAACTCTCCATGAATGCGAATTGCTGCATTTCTACTGAAATTCACAAAAACTGTACCATTCCCAACATTACCTTCACTCCTCCAGTTTAATATAGTTGGTGGATAGGGTTTTCACAATTAAGTCCTTGTACAGTCTAGATATACTACTTTTGGTTAATTCTGATGAATAAGCATGTAAAATTTCTTTTGGCATTTGGTCATTCGTATCCGGGTGAGATTTTTAATTACTTAGTTCATATAATGACGTGATAGGAAGGACCAGAAAAAGATTATTTTCCAGAGAGTGTTCTCTGTGTAGATTTAGTAAACTCTTTACCTGTCTCTTATCCATTTTTGAATTGGATGTTGGTACTCCTTTGGCTAGCCACCTTTTAAATCGAAGATCCAGTTGATTAGATTTAAAATCAGGATCATAGGCACACCATTTAATTATTCCTTTTTTATCATATAATTCATATGTATCTTTAAATGTGTTCCAGATTTTAATTTTGACTTTGTCCATGAGTTTTGGATTTTGTTAATTAATTTTTCCAGATCCTTAGTACACAGTATTGGTCGGGTCCTTGGTGAGTGAAATTTCAATGCCTTTTCACTTTGCATGGTAGTCTTGGTTACACAAATCAGTGTATCAGTGGTTGAATCTGAGCTGAGAAAAAAAT
>CAAKHD010008586.1:15031-74851 GCA_901007705.1 Fistularia tabacaria | reverse complement strand
TGTACATTGTGTGCAGTGAATCAAGAGTGTGTGCATGGATGCGCCGGTTTATTAATTTTTCCAGATCCTTAGTACACAGTATTGGTCGGGTCCTTGGTGAGTGAAATTTCAATGCCTTTTCACTTTGCATGGTAGTCTTGGTTACACAAATCAGTGTATCAGTGGTTGAATCTGAGCTGAGAAAAAAATGGTCTTTCAAATTTGGTAGCGCCATACCTCCTCTCTCTTTCTGGAGTTGTAATGTTTTGTACCTTACCCTGGGTTTTCCCTTGCAATATGAACCTGAAGATACTGTTATCCCATTCAGAGAATTGCTTTTTAGGGATTTATACTTGAAGACCTTGAAATGGAAAAAGAAGTCTTGGGAGAATGTTCATTTTTATGGGCTCCATCCTTTGAGTAAAGCTCATAAAAGGGTTGGAGTTCTGTTTCTGTAAATTGTTGTGCACTGTTCTACTCTAGCCTCACATGAGACACCATTTGGGGTGCAGTGAGTGGAGCTAGAATTAGTTATTAGTAATTACTAACAATTATCAGTGATGATCATTTGTTATTAATCAAAGTTCTTTGAATATCATTAGCTTAATAATGATATTAACCTTTGTTTGGGCCACCACCAGCAAAGCAGGAAAATAATAACCAATGAGTGGAACACAGTCTCAAGAAATAGATATTTATCTAAAAATGTCAATATTTAACAATAATGATATTTTAGATTTATAAAGTGTAAGTTCGAGCTCTGACCCTGTCACACAGTCTTGTCACAATATTTGCAGACAAAATACAGAGAAAACTCCTTTTAAAATATAATTATGCTTATGCGACAATCCGAAATGTCTATGTGTGTATGTGCGTGCGTGTGTTGAAGGACTACAAAAATGGCGACGACCTCAAAAAACTACAAAATGGCATTCTGAATGCAGAACAGTTAAATGGCGACGGCTGTAGTCCATCGGCTAGCACCTAGTGCTACCACATGACCAAAAGAATGAATGGGATGCCAAAGATAACGATAACACGACGCTCAGTTAACAAGATAGCACCAGGGATGGCATGGGAATACAGTGATTACCTAAGGCCCGACAGGAAAACATCAGTTTCCACACTAACATAACACTGATCAGTGACTTATGCTTGCCCAGATACTAATACTAGCCTGAGGTAATGAGCTTATCATGGATGCGGTGCTACGGGGATGGAAAGGGCCCGTTCCGATGATGACCGTGTCGGACCCGTAAGGGATTCCCCCACCACTAGGGACGAGAGACTGCTGGCAATCTGGAGATGTGGTTGCCTCTCAGGGATCTTCAGGTGCAGCCCGCGGGTCCAGGAGTCGGGTCGATGCATCGAGCTTGGAACCCCAGTCCTGATTGGCGGGAAAAAAGAAAAATTGTCCTTGCGTGTCTGTATGGGGCCACCTCTTGAGCACTGGAAGAGTTGCTGTGAGAGCCTTGTTTCAGTTTAAAACACCCGGTTATATGCTGGTTGGTGATGTCACAGTGTGTAACTCGGTGGTCCAATGGGTGAGGGCACTGCCCCCCCCCCGTAGTACTATCTCATCATCCTGTTCCTTTTACAATTGTAAGCGTGGCGAGGGATACAAACTCAACCCAAATGACTGTATGGCAGCCAGCCTTGCCTTGTAGCCTTGTCGATTTAGAACCCCACAAGGACAGACCAACTGATGACAGCCAATACAAAGGGAATGACGACAACTTGACGACCAAGATGAAGTGCTTGGTGTGGGAGACCCTAGTGCAGCGCACAGGGTCTGACCGTGGTGAGTTAAGCGACTTACATCATGAACTGTAGAGCAGCAAAAATCCATCAGCTGCGTCACGAGGTCTGAGCTTTCACAAGGCAAAAAAAGAGGACAGAGGAAAATGAGTAACCACCACTCACAGAGCGCAGTCATATGCTCAGGAAGAAGTGCATGTCACTAAGGAGAGCATCGTGGGACAGCAGACTAGGCAGGGAGAGAACAAGGAAACAGGCAGCATTTGTGGCTTGCCCCTTCCGTATACCAGGGAGCTGATCGTCAGCAAGTGCGGGGGACGTCTCTCTTGCTCCAAGGAGGAGTTAGATCAATTTTGTCCATGCTATGCTCCAACTTCTCTTGAAACTCCAGAAGCTAATCTGGCAAAAGGGAGATATGCTGAAGGGGGGTGTATTCCTAAGGAAGAGAAGTCCACAAATGTTGAGCAAACCATCTCATTACATAGTGTTGAAGGCAAGATTTTCTTCAGTGACGTAACCAGACGTCTGACAGACATCTTTTTAACGAACAAGTATGTCAACACCTAAGTGCAGAAGGGTGGGGTTCCAGGGATACCAGGATGCCTGGAGCACACAGGGCAGTCAACCAGCTGATCAAAGAGACTCGTGAGGGAAAATGAGATCTAGTTGTGCTGTGGTTAGGTTGTGCTGGTTAACACGTCTTGGTGTACCACAAAAGCTGGTAGAGTCTGCACCCAACTTGCACGATGTTCCCAGTAAGATCAAAGATCTTGTCTTGGACTATCATAACAACTTCAGAATGAGAGTCACTTCAGGGCGAGCGACATCAGGCTGGAACAGACTGGATGAGGGTTTCATCACCGGGTGCACAGTGACTATAACTCTCTTTGCCCACGAACATGGTGGTCAAAGCTGCAGAAGTGGATTGCAGAGGCCCATGAACCAGGTTAGGTGTGTGGCTGTCCCCCATCAGACCCTAGATGAATAACGTCTCGGTCACAACGTCCTCCATATTAGGCAGGAGATAGATACTTCAAGGACTGGAGAGGCTTATCAAGTGGGCAAGTATGACCCTTAAAACAGCTAAATCCAGGTCACTTGTTCTGAAGAGAGGCAGAGTCTTTGACACAAGTTCCACTTTGCCCCAGATGGCACCACCGTTCCATCGATCAAGAACTTTTGCTTTGTATAGAACATCTTTTTTCGTATTTCGTGTGAGTAAAGAGAATTGCTTTTAATTTTGAGGTAAGGTTTGCGTTTGGGTGGCAGGGTGGCACAGTTGTTAGTGCTTCGGCCTCACAGCAAGAGAGACCCTGATTCACCTCTGACAGAGGACCTTTCTGTGTTGACTTTGCATGTTCTCTATGGGTTTCCTTGGTGGTAGACAATGGTTGGTTGGATTGATGAATGGTTAGGATTTGGTACCCCTTTGTCTTTGTCCTAAGTTCTTCATTCAAGTCTAACAGTTTTTATTGTCTTTGTCTCTTTTGATAGGCACAAAAGGATGTGATTTTTCCCCCTCACATCGGCTTCCATTGCATCCTGGACAATTTCTGTACCAACCTCCCTTTTATTATATACTTCCAAAAAGTGTTTAATTTATTTGATTTTAGCTTTGTATTGTTTGTTGCTAAGAAAACTTAAGTTTTAACTTTCATAGTGTACTTCCAGGGTTATCTTTTTATTTGTAGTGATAATGAAATGGGTGCTTGATCAGACAAGTTGATAATATGTACGTCACAATTGCGTAATCTGTGACGATCTCTTTTAAAAATAGAAAAATATGTTATATCACATCCCTTTTTTTTTTTTTTTTTTCCAAAGTTTGTCTGCCACTTTTGGGTACCTGAGTACTCCAAAAAATTGAACTTGAGGGTAGGTAAATGATTCGATTTCTCTAGTGCAATGAACCGTTAAGTAAACAGTCACTCGGTCTATGAACAACAATAAAACACGATGAGGTAAACTATTAGATTGTTTCAGTATACAACAGGTAAGTTTAGATTTCAAATGTTGAGCATAGAAACAATCTTATAGAAACTTTCAAATAGAGGGCATAGAATCAACTTTGTAGATACTTTCAAATACGGCAATATGCACCATGGAGTAAGCACTCAGATTTGAATGTTTTCCTTAAGGAAATTCCAGTTTTCTTCAGGCTGTATCAAAGTCACTGAGGTACTGTGGAGGCTGTTGGCAACTGGCTGGGTCCCTTGTCCACACCGGGTGTCTTCATCCTCTTTTTCTGCTGCAGATGTGTCAAGCAGGCCAGGGTTGAGCTTCTTGAAGAATGAGGAGTTTCTTGTCACACAGTGTCCACTCTGCTCAACTTTGACCATAGAGCCTTTGACAGTGGTCACTCCCAACGGTTTGAGATTGTAGGCTGGGGTAAGGTTATTGTGCCTGGGCTGAGAACACAATACCAGGTTGCCAGATTGGAGATTGTGAGGTGCAGCGTGACGGCGAGCGTCTGAGTACACCTTCATTTTGGCTTTGGCCTTGCGGTCTGTTCTGCGAGGATCCTCGTCTGGTCTGATGGGCATGCTTACTGAAGGCATCTTTGTGTGTATCTTGCATTAGAGCAGCAACTCAGCAGATGATGATGTTGTTTTGCTGTGTGGTGTTGCACGGTACTCACGCAGGAATGTGTAGAGATGCTGTTTGCAGGGGATGTTCTTCATGTGGGAAACACGGAGGCACCGTCCTAGTGTTCTCACAAACCTCTCTGCAGTGGTGCAGTGGTGTGATCTTTCGATGGCGGAACCCAATGAAGGGCGCAAATTTTCTAAACTGTTCCCTGATGAATGAGGGGGTGTTGTCTGTCATTGATCCAGGGATGCCGAGCATCGAGAAGGTTTTGTCCATGACAGGGATAACAGAGTTTGCAGAGGTGGAGTGCATGATCTCCACTGCAGGGTGTCGGGAGTACTCATTCATGATAACTAGTAGGTGTTCACCTATTGGCAGTGGACCGCAGAAGTCTGCACTGAAGTCTTGTCGGACCATGTCAGGGAGGTCTGACATCTGCAGAGGCTCATTGGGTGTAGTAGCTTGACATGCTAGACAATTTCACACCATCGCCTCAGGTTGTTGATCGATGTGTGGGCTTATCGGCTTGGTGTATGCTGTAAACCCTCCTAGGATCAGCTGAGACGCTACAATTGGAGAACACGAACCCGAGGAACTCCAGTTGAGTCCTGTTGAACCCGCACTTCTTTCTGTTCAGTGTGAGGGCGCGTTCTTTATGCAATCTCAATCAGGCTCTTGTCGTGGTTTGCCTGCGTTGCCCCGAAGAAGATGAAGTTATCACTGAGGTTTTTTACTCCGGCAATGCCCTGGAGCGTCTGATGAATGCTGTTTTGAAACACGTCCGCAGCCAACGAGATGCTAAAATTGAGGCGCTTGTACCTCCTCAGGCCTAGGTCCATTGTAAACGTGATGATGTATCGGCTATAGGTATGTAATACCAGCTGGTGGTACCCCGTTGTCAGATCCAGCTTTGAGAACACCGTTGCGCCATTCAGTTCATGAATGACATCATCTACGGTAGGAGTCAGGCAATGTTCTCTTTGGATAGCTGTGTTTGCCTGCTGTACGTCGATACATGTGTGTACCTTGTCTTTGGGCTTTGGTTGTGTTACGATGGGTGATACTCACGGTGTTGGGCCCGTCACTTTCTTGATGATGTCCTCAGCTTCAAGTTTCTGTAGCTCAGCTCAACTTTTCCACGCACGTGGAATGGGATTCTGCGGTGCTGGCTAGCATGTTAGCTGTATAGCTGGGTTGACATGTAATCTGACTTAGAAATCCTTGAGCTTACCAATGCCATCGAACAGCTTGGGGTCGCTGTTTACAAGCTTGTCAGTCACTGTGAGGGTCATTGAAGGAGGCCTAATAGTTTGCAAAATTTTGATTAATCCCAGTTCATCAGCCGTCTGATAGCTTAGCGAGGAGCTGCCATCACCTTTTACTACGTTGAATGTTCCATCTGTCTTGTTCTTGTTCCGTGCCTCGACGCTGCCTGTGAACTTCCTTAGGATGGCAGCGTGTCTTCAGACACATCGGCCAGTATCCTGAGATCTGTGTGCAGGAGGCGAAACTGGAGACTCATGTTGTTGTTATACGTCTTTTCGTTGATGATGTTTACTGCAGCACCAGAGTCAATCAGGGCTGGCTGTGTCTCCATTGAGTGTGATTTTTGTCAGTGGCTGCTTAATGCCTCTGTTGCTTTTGAGAGTGAATGCATAACATTCATCACTGCTTGAGTATGACTTGCGTCGGGCTGGTTCACGCTGAGCTGGTTCACTTTGGGTTTCTATCTGGTTGACTCTTCTTCCGTGGCCTTTCTTTAGTGTTTGTGTCTCTGTTTTCAGCTCTGTACATTGTGGTTTTGACATACACTGCCTTGCAACGTGGTTTTGCTTCCCACATGCTTTACGCTGTTTGTCTCTTGCTGGGCATTCCTTTGAGTGTGGCAACTCACCCCCGCAGTTTCTGCACCAGGCGTTACTGGAACTTGGAAGTTTCTGGTATGCCGGTACTTTCTCTTGGGTTTGTTTGTGAACTTGATTCCCTGTATCAGTGAGATTGGAACCTTCTTCAATTCTTTTTGACTGTAATTCAGATAGTTCAAGAGTCCTGCCATATTCAAGGAGTTCTTTCAACGTCTTTTCACTCTCCCTCAAACCATATTGGCGCACCTTTGACGACATGCAGCTTTGAATGATCTGTGACATTATTCCATCGGCCACATCACTAAACTCGCAGTGTTTGGCTAGCATGCAAAGTCTGGCAGTATAAACATCCCATTTCTCACTAGACAGTTGTGTAGTTTTTTTCTGATGACGTAGACCTTATACTGGACATTCTTTTTTGGCGCCAAGTAGTCATTGAGTTTTGCCTTCATGTCTGCATACTTGTCTCCGTCTCCCACCATCTTGTCGCAAATGTAGTGCACTCTTTCACTGGCTAGATGAAGCATATGGGCTTTCAGTCTTGTATCCCCGATCATATTCATGGCTGTGGTGTAGTTCTCAAATCTCAGAAGGCACTTGTTCCACCACAGTCCGACAGAGCTCGAAACACTGCACGTCGAATGGTTGTACAGCTGGGCAGCACAATGGCATCTTGTTGACCATTCAAATCATTACAACCGTTACATTGCTAACCAAGTGGTAGACTTACCGCAGGGATCAGTTAGCTGATCAAACTCTTCGCTCCAAACTTCTTCCGCACGTAATAATCCACTTTCCAAGACAGACGTTGGTGTTGTCAGTCATTACTTTGATCCTCGTCCCCAATGTGATGTCTCAGGGGCGTCTTTATAATATATGCTCAGAATAATGACACGAAGCTTCACGATATGCTGCTTTATTGCTGAGGGAACTTATGGAACTCCCGCCCAAGACGTCACGTCCAATATACGCTTACACCGACGTCATGATGTAAGCGGCACATGCAAACATTAACATCAATTCAGTCTACTGGTGTACAGGTTCAAGACTCAATTTTTGTTGAATGGAACAATTTTAGTGCAATGATTAACCATAGTCTTAAACAATGTGTGTTGTGTGTGCCCGAGTTCTCCCTACAAAGTGACTCGTTTTTGAAACATGATACATCCCATAAACTTGCGTGAACATCGAGAAATGAACATAAAGTAATAGGAACAAAAAACTATTTCTGAACCAAATCTCTTTCAATTTTCTGCAGTCTCTTGCTTCTGATGCTGAGGTGTCAGAAGCCCTTTAAATGGGATATCCAACTCTTTGCATAGAAACTCTTTGCACAGACCAGGGCCCTTTGAGATTGCTACAAAGCTCCTTCAGTCATGGCTAGAGTATTTCTGCGTCCAGACCATTTTTGACCACAGCTTTAGTCAAGTCTGTTGCGGGGGGGTTCTGTCGAATTCCTGGAGCTTCTCTTTGTACTGTGTATAGGAGACTTCTTTTTTTTTCCCCTGAGGTGGTATATCAGCTGTGTTTGGAGCTCTGGTCCGAGGGCGCTTAGTCACTTGCCATGTAGATAGTTGCTCAGTCTCTTGTTCATCTGGGCTGATAGGCGCAAGCATGACGGTACCAGAAAACCAAGAGAAGTTGCCTCTGGCGCACTCTGGTACAGAAGGTGCCCTCGTTGTCAAAGTTCTGTCTTCTTGCTGGATAGGGAGTTGGGAACTTAATTTTCCTTTGCTTCAGTATTTTCTTTGCATCAGCATATTACATACGTATTCCAAGGATTGTAGATGGGTAGTCCTGAACTACATATAATCGGGTGTTGTTATAGTAAACCTGTATTTTCTGCCAGGCTTTACAGATCAACTCTTCCTTCACTCTATAGCTCGCAAACTTGGCAATGATGGGCCGGGGCTTTGCCTGAGAGTCCATACATTTAGGTGGCTACAGCCCTGTGTGCTCAGTTTTAGGCTCTTGATTCCAGTGGAAAATCCACAAAGTTCTCCACGAAGGAGGAGATGTTGCCACGCTCTGTCCTTTGGTATACATAGATTCGGGATATTATCATTGCAAGCCCATCCTTCCTGGTCGATCTGTTTAGCCTCCATGCAAGCCTGGTGCTGCGAGAGTCATTTCACTAGCACTATCATAGCCTGTATCACTGTTTCTGCTTTATCAATTCAGGTCTCACCCTCGTCCAGGCGGTTGTTCGGTTTGCGAGGTTCTTTTTCAATCTCTGTGAGTTGGTGTTTGTTTTCTCGTCTGAAGCGTCACAGTTTGCTCAGTATAGTTTGTATGCTAACCTCATCTCCACCGACCACTTTCATCTCACGTGTCAAGGAGCTACTTCGGCTTTGTGGCATCCATTTGTTGGTATTTCCTGTCATAGCCACACTTCTCCTACTCCTTGTGTGGACCCTGTTCTCCATCATTTACAAAAATGCCCTTTTTTTGAAATTATCTGAGTAGTAATCAGGGTTATTTTGAAAACTGTCGGGGAGCACAAGACTCAAGTTGCCAACTTTACCGTGACCCAGAAGCAATGTTTTCGTAGAACTAGAAAACATATACAGTTTCCAATACAGTGTTAAGACAGTGAAATAACATGACAAGTTCAATCATGAGTTCTTGCAAAAAAAAAAAAAAACAGACTTAACCTGCTCAAGAAGATGGATCTGTTGGCAACTTAGATGTTGGATGATGGATCTGTTGAACACAAGCTTGGTTTTGCCTTCCCCCTATTCAGGCTAATTGTCACAGGTAAAGCATACTCCTTGCTCCCTTATGTTTGACTGTCACATGTTGTTTGTTTTGTCTCCTGTTGCTTTGCCGTCATTGCTTGAAGTCTGGCCAACTGCGTCAACAGCTGTGTTTGGTCTGTAGCCACTTTTAACGCCCACTGGAAATTTGAAATCAACTCAGGGAGACTGCATCATTCATTCTTAGAAATTTGGTCTGGCAGGCCAAACATAAGGAATCTGATCCAGCATCACTAATCTGACCAGGCTTTACAATATTACCAATTGGCAATGTACTTTTAACAATACAGAAAAAATGTGATATTCCTGTTCCCTGTAACATTGTGCCTTTCAATCCCCAGAATTGAAACAAAAGAAGACACAAAGCAGACATGGCAGATAAAATTTCTACCCTGGTGTATGAACGATACTTTGGTAAATTATGTAAAACATTGTCTTAAATTTGTTCTATCTTACTTGCAGTTTGCACGATCAGGGGTCCCAGCCAATACCTTGCTTTGGTCAAAGAATACTTGATTATGAAATTCTTAATTACTTTCAGATTAAAACTTTGCTCTTGATTTTGGCAACACACACACAAAGAGCACAGAGAGCATTTTACATTTCTTGATTTTCCCTGTTTGCTAATAAAACATTTAGATTCTGACATTCATGGAAAAAATTAAATTCCATAGTAGAATTGGTTGCAAATGATCAGAAAAAACACAGGGAAATAAAATGAATGAGAAAGTGCCTGGAAATCAGTAGGGATATTGGGAGAATGATAATTAAAAAAGAATAATTAATGCTTAATAATTGTATTGATATATTTCATGATTAGATTAGTCGTGCTTGGTCCGATTTCTTGTGCTCAAATGACTGAGAACAGCCTTTTGCGAACAGTTTAATTAAAGCAAAATTGAAGAACTTCTTATTTAGCCAGTTCGAAACAGCTAATTTATTGGTGCTGGTTAGAAACAAAACAATAATTTCACGGTGTGTGACAATCTATATCACAACGTAATAAATCCTGTGATTTATACCCTTAATACATAGGTAGGGGATGTCAGATGATCAATAATGCATGCATTTAGGGACTTCCAGTAAATTTGCGGCCCCAAGCAGTCGAACGGTAGTTTTTCAAGGGAGTCAGTTTTAACAGTGGATCAAACCAGGAACCTTTCAATTACAAGACCCACTTTATTTTCCAAGCAGCGCCACCCAAAGTGAAGTAGATGACTCAAGACAGTCATTCTCATTCTCTCAAGTTAGTGGGGTGAGAAGAGTAAAATTAACTTGAAACGAAGATCGTAGAATGAGAGGTGATGGGGAGTTATTATTGTTAGTGGAGTCAAATGCAACATTAAATTTCTGCCAATTGTCGGCAAGAGCATATTTCACTAAAGCGATAAAAAAATGCCACCGGGCACATCTCTTTAATAAGAAAGTACCTGGAATAAAATATTTTCCTTTTTTACAGAGGTGCTTATTTTTCACATTTCTTATAATCCGGGTCAACCTAATTATTTTTGGAGTCATTTAGGCTGTGTGTTGTCATGCTTTCACTTTTAGCTGATGCCCAAAGCCGACTTGGTAATAGAATTTGAGTTGCCCTTTTTGGTGACTCATCCCTGTTCCATGAAAGGAAAAGAAGGTCACAGGAAATGGGGATTTACATAAAGCTATCTGCAGAACTATGAATTCCCCAGCTATTATGGCGGATTTCAAAAGGCACGCAAACGTATGTGGAGCAACCACAAAAAAAAAAAAATCTTTGTAGACAATACGGTTAAAGAACACGTGGCGAGACACTTTTCCTTCTCATCCGTTTTGTATTGCTTCGGTACGTGGCACAATATTTTTTCACGTTAACTTTTTTCAAGGACCATTCCCTTCAAAAAGTCTGCTTGGTAACAAAATAATGCCTATGCTAAAAAGGTAAACCTAAAAGACAAATTTCTTGCCCGAAAAGAATTCTCAACACAATCTGAGTCCTTCATTGTGACTGTCAAGGCTTCCCATCTGTCTTTGAACAACAGCAGAAATCTTTAATGTTAAAGCAGGGGACACTGCAACAAAATAAAAAAATTGTCACTTGCCGATGTTTATGTTCACTTTACCCCTTCGAGTGGACTGTTTGCAGTGTAATTTGACACAGTGTACAATACTGTATAAAGATCTGCACGCCAGATGGTCCTGTTCATGATATTGGGAATATTTGTATTATTGGCCAGTACATAAAAGATACTGATCTATTTAGGCTCTTACTATTCCATATGGACAGCCCATTGATAAGAGACGTCGAATCGGAGCAGCAAGTTGAGCAAGGAATCGATGGTTACACTGGTGCAGGGAGCTCTCCTCGTGAGAGTCATATTATTAGATTTCATACAATCTGATAACCCTTTTGCTTTTGATTGATCTTTTCCATTTCAAACAGTCAGACCTCGGATCAATGGTTCTGCCCTGCAGCCACGGCTGTCAAAGCAGGAACAGGCCTCGAAAAGCAGGACACAGTCGTTCTCTGAGACACACATTGCAGGCAAATTATATTTTGTAAATTATTGGGACACGTGGTACAGCTGCCTTTTCAACAATCTTTGCAGTACTTTTCACTATTACTAATGCCCGAGCATCAAATGATAGCTGCCTTGTATAATATATATAATCTGTCTGATGGGAGTCCTCCCCCTCTGAGCTTCACATTATATCATATGATCTTCGAACACTGTGTCTGTAAATGACTGGGGCTTTGACAGTAAAATAAGGAAAGTAAACAGTGCTGAGCAGCCCCTGTTCATTCTCTCGGCCAAATCTCAGGAGATACCACCTGAGCTGGCGGGTATTGCCATGTGAAATCGCAGTGCTGAATGAACTGTAATAAGATTAGTACCTACAGTACAGGGGAATAGCCGTTTTACGGGGCTGCATGGCTGGCATTAAATATTGTCTGAGCTGATCCTGCAGCTGAGCTCAGACTCATTGTATGTCTGTAAAGAAGTGTCATACTCACGGATGAAGCAGCATATATAGAGTTCATGATACTGTATAAAAGTATTAGCACTCAAGATCTAGCATGTCTTGTATAATTGCGCATAATCTTGATCAATTTAAGAATAATTTCTGGTACACAAGATACATTCATTGAACCAAAATCGACATTTCATACTTTCATACATTTCAAACCAATACATATTAAAGAATTTGATGAAGTCGCATATTTTAGTAATTTAAGGGCAGTGTATTGCAGGAGGTAGAGCGATTGTCCTTGGAACTGGACATACCTGGTTCAATTCCCCGCTCCCCCTAAGTGTTGCAGAGCAAGACACTGAACCCCTAATTGCTCCCCTGGCGCTGCTAGATGGCAGCCAACTGCTTATGGTTCACCCATGGTGTGACATGTTGTATGCAGAGAATGAATTTTGCCACAGGGATTAATGAAGTATACATTATTATTTTACGCATAATGCAATGCAAGGTAACATAGAATGACAGAACAAAACATTCTGTGAACATAAAAAAAGCACACATTGAAAAGTAACTGTGTAAGATAAAAAATTTAAAAAGCAAAGTACAATAGAGCACCATGCAGCACATTATTATTCAGAATAACTATCCATCCATCTTCTGCCGCTTATTGAAAGTTGGGTCGTAGGGGCAGCAGCCGGAGCAGGGAGATCCAGACTTCCCTCTCCCCAGCCACATGGTCCAGCTCTTCTGGGGGGATCCCAAGGCGCTCCCAAGCCAGCCTAGAGACATTGTCTCTCCAGCGTGTCCTGGGTTTTCCCCTTGGCCTCCTCCCAGATGGACATGCCTGGAGTACCTCCCCCAGGAGGCATCCTGTCCAGGTGCCTGAGCCACCTTATCTGACTCCTCTCTATGCAGAGGAGCTGGGACTCTACTCTGAGTAGGAGTCCTCTGCAGGACCTCTTCCGCGGCACTCCACCTGTTTCTAGTTGAGGACCATGGTCTCAGATTTGGAGGTGCCTGATCCTCATCCTGGCAGCTTCACATTCGGCTGCGAACCACTCCAGTGAGAGCTGGAGATCATGTCCTGATGAAGCCAACAGAACCACATCATCTGAAAAAAGCAGAGACTTGATCCCCTTGATGCCCAGGCTGCGTCCAGAAATTCTATCCATAAAAGTTATTAACACAAACAGTAACAAAGGGCAGCCCTGGCGGCGTCCAACGCTCACCGATTTACAACCGTCAATCCTGACCAAACTCTGACACCAGTCATACAGGGACTGAACAGCCCATATAATGTGTTTCGGTATTCCATATTCGCGGAGCACCCACCACAGGATTGCCTGTGGGACACGGTCGAATCCCTTCTACAGAACCACAAACACCTTGTAGGCTGGTGGGACAAACTCCGATGCCCCCTCAAGAACCCTGCTGAGGGTGTCGAGCCGGTCCACTGTTCCACGACCAGGACGGAAAGCACACTGCTTCTCCTGAATCCGATTTCTGATGGGGCTGAAAAAAAAAATCAAATTGAACGACACAGAAAGCAACGAGTACCTGAATTACGAAAAGTATGACATGCTTTTATTGTTTCTTTTTAAGATAATTTAATTTACTTTAAGATTTTATGAGAAGCTCTTTGAACCGATTGTATATATTTAGGTCTGAAAGGAATAAAATGGTACACTGACTACAGCATTACAAGACACAATGCAGAGGGACGGTGAAGTAATTCATAGAGCTGATGCACTCAGCCTGCATCATCAGTGCAAAAATCTAATTATGGTGACTGACAGTTGGCAGTGTTACATTTTGGTGCACTATACTGTGTGTGTTTATCTCCCCCAGTCACAAAAATAGCTGATAATGATCACTATTAGTTGAGACTGGACCTCATTTGTGATAAACAGGGAGAATCAGTCCAGAAAAAGAGCACCTCATCATAACATTGTAGGTGGAATAATTAAAGTGTGGCCGTTACACGACAACATTTAAACGTTATCCCGGGTAGGGTTAGCCTGTGGCCAACTCTGTGTATTTTAGCATTTCCTCATTAAAAGCACAGTGAATAGGATGTTTTTCTCTATCCTTGTAACAGCATATAGTATTTTCCAATTGGACCTTTTTTTTTTTTTTTAAATCAAGAAGATTAATAAGAAGAGGTGGATTGTTGAACATGATGAATTCAGAGATAAAGAAATGCTGGCATCTAAATTGGTAGTTCTGGTTAAAAAATATGGATATGATAGTTCTCAGAACTATGACTTCTCAGAACTGTCATATCAGTATGATGATAATTACTTTTTTGCACAGGAAGTACAAATACATGTTCCCTGTATCACAAGGAAACGAGCTACAATTTCTTTGTGGGAAATAAGAAGGAAAATGATCTTGCCAAATGTTCAGGCAGTTTACTGATTACATTTTCTGATCTTCAGGGGTGATTTTTAATTGATGATGTTGCCTTGTAACTTTGAAAACAATTGAGTGAATTCGCAGAGCAGTTTAGCAAAACACACACACGGTCAGGATCTAAAAAGTTTCCCAGCAGGATGAGGATCAAGGCTTGGGAATCAACAGCAGGTAGGAACTGGAAAGTGGTGGTCTCTGGCAGAAAGGAGGCCTAAGTGATTCCGGAAACCCAAAAAATGAGCAGGAGGAATATTTTCATACTGACCATATCAACTGGAAATTGCAAAAAACATAAGGGGAACGAGATTACCACTTGGGCCCAGATACAGATCACATGAGTTGAGTTGGTCAGTCTTGTTAACATCCGAATAATGAAAACAAAAACACAAAATATACATTTTGCCTGTAGAAAATGTTTTAATCCCATTTCCTGTGCTATGTGTTATATATTTCAGATGGTATATTCATAGCAATTGATATTCTGTGGGTGCTCAGATCAGACTGAAAGGAAAGTTACTGATATAGTTAAAAAAAGCAATGTACAATCTTTTATTGCCTTTCATAGTCTTAGATCTCCATTACCGCCTGCCTTAGTTACGAAGAAGGCAACAACAAAAACAAAAAACAATTCGTTTCACACACTGCATGCTTGTTACCCTTGAATTCACCCTCATGAAAAGTTAATGTGTGCTCACAGAAAAGTAGAGAAAAGATAAGCAGCCGATGCAGGAAATACTGGCAAACAGCTCTGCTTGGTAAGCCCCCACATTTCAAATCAGGTGAAAACAGAAGCAAAAATTAGCACTGTTCCGCTTCATCTCCCCACTTAACCTTCTTACTCCCAAACATACACACATATTGAATTAAAAAATGAATTACAGAAATAAATAATATTTTGAGAAACACTGGAGGCTGTACAAACTCTTATGCATTGCTTTTTGTGGTCATTAGTTACACTGTGTTGGAGGCTCAACAATGATACTTGATACTAGTTCCTCTCTAAACCACCACTGTGGTGGTGTTGTTTTTGTCTTTTGGATTAACCCAACCACCCAGTTAATCACCCAGACCGAACAACCAGGAGAAACCATCCTATGGCATCCGTTGTTGCTGCTGTGCCCCATTTAAACCCTTCCCCAGCCCATAGATGGGTTAAAAGTAACAAAAATGCCCTTGTTTCCTGTAATTTGGACTTTATAGTGAGAACACCCATTTTGATAATTGCTTCTTCAGCGAATAGGATGGGAAAGCAAAAGTGGGCAGAGAGCATCTATATTCCCAATTTAGAATCAATTCATGTGCTAAAACATAGGCACCACATATTTAGAACATTATAAGCCCTTTTAGTGTCTGAAACTGTTTGCTTTGAGCCATTATTGATTAACATATGTTTCCTAAGCTGGTCTCTGCACTTGCAGTGTACCCCGAACCCAATGATCTGTGGCGCGATCGCTAATGAGCTTATGAAAACCACAAGGCAGCAGCTGCAGTCAATATTAATGAGCAAATCTGAGCTGATTTAGAATATGAAATTAAATATGAGGATTAACAACACTCTGTTTCAAGGTTTAGAGGTATTTCCTTTTGTCAAAGCGTAGCAGCCTCAGAGCCATACCCCTGCCAATTTTGGAGAGGTGCGGGGGCGGTTCTTCGCATCAATATATCAACCTAATGTCTTTGGGTTAGGTTGTATTTATCAGTCACACCCCATCGTAGCAGAGTTCAGTCAGACAACTCACGCAGTTAGAGTTTGGCATCTCTGAGCTTCGGCCTCATCACTCATGTGTTCACATAAAGATGTTGGGAAGCGATGAGCAAATATCATAAATCCCTCTGGGGTCTGCAGGTGGATGCCTGAATGGAGGTATGGCTGAATAACAGGCAGTGATGCAGAGCAGCAGAGGCTCTGACAGACTGATGGAGGAAGGGGAAATCCTGCAGCTTTCACAAACTGCTAAATTAGGAGGGTGTGATTGGAAGGAGATATGGACAATGAGGCATGTTACATGTAATTACCAAGCCCCTTCTTGTTTTTAAGGTGATTCCCGTACTAGAAATCGACAGTCCTGTATTCTAAATCAAACCATTAACAACTTCACAAAAAATGGAAATAGTCATTTTGATAGAATAACTCAGTTTTAGATCTGGAAATTGCTAAGGGGAATTAAATGCCTTACTGGAGTCCAAGTTGTTTAAAAATTACCCAAAATAAATTCTTGGTTTTTAAAGTGTTTTTAGCCTCAATAAATTTTACAGTTAAAAAAATGAAAACTTGATTAATAATTTTTGGGCTTGTTTAAAAAAAGTGTATCTTTTTTAAGAGTCTTTAATATCTGATAATCAGATCTGCCGCTTGTCCTGCACCCAGGGTCACAGGGGATGCTGTAGCCTATCCCAGCTGTCATTGGGCGAGAGGCGGGGTACACCCTGGACTGGTCGTCAGTCAATAACAGGGCCTCAGATACAGGCAGACGGAAGGAAATCAGAGAACCCGGAGGAAACCCACGCAGACACAGGGAGAACATGCAAACTCCACATAGAAAGGTCCCCTGTCAGAATCGAACCAGGGTCCTTCGTGCTGTGAGACTGAAGCGCTAACCGACGTATTATTATTGATCCTTCAAGTTTAGCATATCATCGAGGGACTAATTTACCCTTCTGACTCAAACAAATTACTCTGCTTGAAGTGGCCATTTAAATTAGCTTTTCGTTCTCAATCCCCTTTCATGGAGGGAAAAAAAAAGGAACACAATTCTGAAGTTGACTGAACTTTTTAGGTAAATTTTGTTTTTTATTAGGAAACAGTAACAGATTTCTACAGCTATCAGACACAGAGCAATATGCATTGGAGGACATTTCTCCATGATTTCAGAAATCTAGCAATGAGACTTGCTGTAATACTTTACTTTTCTTTACCTCTGCCTGCCAGTGCGGTTGCAACATACCTCCCTGGTTGTCCACACACACGTAATCTATGGTATGCAGTTACGAGCTTGCAGAATGCCCCTACTGAATTCTATGGGGTATCATTTTCACCAGGATGAAACCATCTTTTCTTTTGAAGTCACTGATTTCAGTTCATCCTGGAGTCCAATGTGAGAAACATTCATACCAAATTAGAAACTGCCTAGTGGAGCGAGGACTGGCTCCTTGATAATATGATTGCTCCAGCTTTTGCAAGCATGAAGGTGCAGCAGTACACAGAGTATCTAAGATGACACATATTTTTCTTCAGCCTATATTGACAAAAACTGGGATTTTTTATTACACCAGATAGACACCAACTTTGGTGTGGTTGGCAGCCAGTGCAAAATTTAAGATATTTAAAACTACCGCAGAAAACTATCTTTAAGTTGGAAGACTTACCAAGAAAAGCTCCAGTTTAGCATAATGAATGTTGGGTCAAAGAATAGCAGATAATATTTGGATCTCAAAACGCTCCCCCCCCCTCTGAAAAAAGGGTACGGACTAAAACAGAAATTTGATTAACATAAAACCAAGCAAAAAAACAGAAAACAAAACATAACAAAACAAAACAAAACAAATGATATATTGGATGGCAGGTAGCAACCGCATGCTTCCAATTATTCAGGAAACAGTGCCTCGTGCATGTACATCCTCTCTTTGTGCACAGGTAACCGCAAAGGATGCATGAGTTAGTGTCAACTACTACTTAGCACACCAAATCAGGTTTTCTATGAACTGCTTATACAACCATGATAGCATCACGTGTCATGAAGTGTTAGTGCAGTCTCAATTGTCTAGCTTCCACCATTTCCATCAGAATGAAAGAAAGATGGTTTGAAAAAGTTCACTGAGGGGATTTTAAATTTGCTTGTGATTCTGATTCAGAACAACTGGAACTACAGCTTCAGGAAGTAAAATACAAAAACAGGTTGCCATAAGGAATGAGGCCATTAGGTTTTTTATCATGTAAAATATTCAAGGGTATACCTAAGGAACAACCCACCATCTGAATCTGACTGGGAAGCCAACATCATTAGTAAACAGAACAGTGACACACACCTGATCCCTGACTTATAACTGGATTACGTAAAAGGTTACAGATGTGCCTCCATTAAAATGTTTCACTTGTGAAAACAAAACAAAACAACACAACACATAATTTTGAAAGTTATCTTGACGGAGAAGGTTGACTCGCTGTGGCGAACCCTAAAAGGAAAAGCTGAAAGGAAAGAAAAAGAAGATCTTGATCATGATCGATGAATGACTTGTCGGGAATCTTAACAAGTGTGGAAATTTGACCTTTTTACTGATTAATTTCTTCCGAAGAAATTCTTACACCTAATTTTGGTAGATTTCTAATACTTTGGTGAATGGGCTCAGCCTGATATATTGGGACTCATTGCAGATTTGCATATAAAAGGATGCTATCAGCCCTGATGGCGTCTGCATTCTCCAAATTTATCTGTAGCTGGAAAGACAGCAACTGTTGCGCATATTAATGTGAACTGAGTGGAAGTGTAGGTTTTATTTATTTTTTTGAACAGGACTATAATGGTGTCTCTCATGGAATAAGATTGAATCAATGAATATTACATAACTGAGCATTGTTTGGAGACCAAGCTGAACCTTGTGTCAACAAATCAGTGAAGAGGAAAACACTATGACAATATTGGTTTGAGTCATGCATCTGAAAATGTATGAATAAATAGTATAGTAATTTAAATCTCACTCAGCTCATCAATTAATTACATGACAAAGTTGATGAATGACAAATGATTCTATTCTTTAATAAAAAAAATCAAAATAAGAAAACCCTACTGAGCGTTTGTGAAGGTGACCTGCAGGTTTAAGACAAACCAAATGAATCAACAGCCTTGGTAATTCTTCAGTAACCCTGTGGCATGATGTCCGTGTTTACAAGACTTTATGACCTCAATTTTCACTCCATAGACGAGTCAGAAGCTGTTGTAACACGCCACATTTAATATTCAGCTCAACATCACAATTATGAATAGATTACTCACTTTTTTCTTCCCAGTCAGATCTAATTAGCCACGGGCAGCTCTGTGAGTGGATTCTATGTTTTCTCCCCGATTCTTTCTTCATCTTCCAATCTCAGAGTGGAGTGTCTTGCCAAGTCTCTGTGACCCCCGTCTGTGTTATAAATCTGCCAATCATACTGTTTTAATCATTAAGCAGTCCTGAAAGCGTGCGATGGAGTGCCAAACCCTCCCGCCATGTGTCATATGGCCTGGACCTGCTGATCAATAAGTGCATGCCAAAACTGTAGCGTGCATGGACACGGTCCCGGGGCTGGTATAGTGTTGGTGCTCCGCCAGCTGTTAGTAAACTCTTGCATGAAAAGATGTTTGCCTTCATTGGAGCCGCTCTGCTCAGTTGACACCCACATAAATCCAGGCCAGTGTGTCACAATGAGAGCCTTCAAGTAAAACTAAGTAAGAGAATTGGCCTTAATTGGATTAATTATTAATATTTATTTTTTTTGTGGGCTGAATACCAAATGGTCAAGGTTGAAAACTGTTCTTATGTTACTGTTTTGAATTCCAATGGTTTAACATGTATATGACCTGTCTCACAGTGTTATTTAACACAAGGCAGATTTGATTTTAGAACCAGCCAATTTCTGGAGGTGTTTTATAAATACAAGATGGCTGCTGCTGCTGCCAAGTTGGATTGAACAACCGGGATGCTTATTGATTTAAAAAGATGAACAAAAACATGCTGAAATCCTTTGGCGTGGAAAAAAAAAGTATTTCTTATATACAACATGTTTATGTATACATTCGTTTGAGTGTTAGCGCAACCTCCCACCTTCTGTTTCTCTGCCTTTGCCGTCACTTGCTTCTCTATGGTTGCTGTTGAAGCTGCAGTCCTTGACTCAGCCTGGTTGTACATGTAGTCAACTGCACACACACACACACATACGCAAAACACAGATGCAGACGCACACAGACACACACACACATACATATACATACATGCCTTTTTTTGTTGTTAATTTCACGTAGACATTACGTAGAAATGACCTGAGGGAGGCCTGATCCAGCTCATATTTCTCTTTTTTAAATTAAGGTCTTTCTTTCTCATGTTAATGTATTGTTTTATATTGGCAATCCGACACCCCTTGTGTTCAAGCCTGATGTACTTTCCATCGCTTCATTGTTTCACCTGTCAGTTAATTAGTCCTCATCAGCACTGCCTGTTCTTGGTGTTTCCATCCAATCAGTTTCCTGCCTGCCCTCATCTGTCTGGTGTCACTTAATTAGTTGAATTTAGTTCTATTCTTGTTTTCAGTCTTCGTTGGATCTTTGGTTCTTTTCAGTGCGTTTCTTTTTTTCTGTCCAGTGAGTATACTCTGTAAGCTGCCTCGAGCCTGTTTGTTGTGAGTTTCACAAACAAGTAAAAACTTGTCACAATTCTGAGCTGGCGGGCCACTTCAAAAGTTTTTTTCTTCCCCATTCGTTAATTTTCATTCAGTTTGGCAATGTAGAAACAGCTGTGGGTCTCAATAATTTTCAGCTAGCTTTATCAAAGTAAGGACAACAAAACAAACCAAACCAAAAAAAACAAACAAGTATACAGTCAATTGTCATTGATTCAACAGGGAGGAGAGAGTCAACTACTCAGTCCTGGGAGGTCTAGATTAAATAGTAGAAAGTAAAAGTTTGAGCTGATGTGATGTGAAAATGATAGAAAACCTATTTTGAACCACTGAACCTCTTTCTCAGCTTTTTGCAGAAGGACCAGCTGTAGTTGTATCAGTAATATTGAGAAGTTTGCATTTTGAAAATTTGTGAGTGTGCAATACAATGTGTCCAATAAATTTGTCCTGTCAATAAAATTAAGGAAGATGTGAAGAGTGTGAGTCAGAAATAAGAGAGCCCTATATTTTTTTGTGACTCTAAAGGAAGGAAACTATGCAGCTCTACTGTAACAAATGGAGTCACCGATGAAAATGGCTGCATCGTCAAAAGCCACTGTTCACATTGTGACAGAAAATGCGTTTCTTCACATGCCTCCCTGACTCAGTGAAGCATAAGCCAAGATGATGCTTGCTCTGATGTTTGTCAGTTATGGCTTTATTAAAAAAAAGGGCAGATCAGTAAAGGTTTTTGGTGTATTTTCCCCTTTAATCAAACACCTTCTCTGCCCCAGATGAAAGCTTTGTGACCTAAAGCTTTGCGTGCGATTTAAAGAAACTTACATGAATCCAAGTGTGCAGAATCTTCTTTAAAGTCAACTTCTTAGGTTTTTTGGCACCCCCATTAACCTCAGTTATAACTTTGAAATATTTTCATTTTCCATGTTCCATGTTGTAATCTGTCATGGCCAAATCCCTGATATATATTTTCCTGCTCTCATACAGACACAAATGTAATATATCTGTGCACACTGACAACAATATAATTTTCATCGAAACTGTCAGAGGCATATTTTTCCTGTTTTCTTTACAGCTGCGTTAAATGATGTATGAGAAGAGTTTGCCACTAGAAAGCTGCTTTTTACTGATGAAAGCGGGATTTTTTTTTCTCTTTTTGCAGCTCAGGCCTGTGATCAGGATTTGTAACATCAAAACTATTATTAAGCCAATTTTCAGCAATGTTATTTCTCAGCAGAAATGTCAGACATTGATGCTATTTATTAATATTTATGTAAATCTTTATGCATATGTGTAAGGGGATCTTTCATGGCCTTGAAGCTTAAGTCTAAAAAGTAGATGTGGATGAAGTATAAAAATCACTTGGAAATACTTAGCAAAGAAGGACATCTGAAATTAAAAATGACACTCAGCGTCAAAGTATCACACCATTACCATGAGTACTCATTATCACACAGTTATTATTGCAGTACTGTATTATTTCATAAGTGATGAAAAATAACGTAGCAGCCAATTTTAGATACTAGGGTCAATTAATGGTTCACCATGATATTTATAAATGTTTATATAAGTATGTGAAACTAAGAAAATTGCGTTTATCTAATACACTTCAGATTGTAGGTGTAACAAAAAGCACATAGCATTTTCATTTAAAAGACAGTGAATCTGGCCAATATACCATAAGAAATTACAGTTTCCTCTGAGGTGACTGCATGAAGTTGCATCAAATATAAAAACTCTCAAATTAAGCAGAAGTACCAATATGTCATTAACTTGTTTACTTATTTTGAGAAGAAGCCCATGTTTAAATCTGCAGTACATGTGTTTCCTTGTTTATTATTCTGAACATGCAAATTCTATCTCAGACGGATCTGAGAATTGCTGCGTTAAAAAATAAAAAACAAAAATAATTAGTTAAATTGATTAAAACAACAACTAAATAAATAAATACATTTGAGATTTGCTGTGAAGCCTCAAAGAGTGAAAAAGTTTTGAGTGAAACACGCGACAAAGTGGCAGATCATGACAAGTTTGCAGAGGGCGAATGAAGGAGACTGTATGTCACAATGATTGCGTTAATTACTTAGTGGATTCTATCATGAGGCAGATGGGAAGGGTCTCATTAGAAATGTGGCACACCGTATTTGAGACGAAAAGCAAGATTTCACGGGAGAAGCTCACAGTTCGGCACCTTCCATTTTCAATGACTTGCTGTGACCAATACCATTTTCTCCAGCTGTTGCAATTCTCTAGTTTATTCTTGGGGCTTGGGGACACTATCTACTGACTTGCCAATGAAATGTCTGTTGCCACTGGGAAAGAGAGGGAACTGTCAATTGGTTTTCGCTTATCTACCTTAAACATGCCTCTGCTAACTTCACACTGCTTCCATTTCTTTTTCTTTTCAGCTTTTCATTGTTGTTTTATTTATCTTATTTTATTTTTTTTACCAAACCCTTTCAAAAGTACATAAAAAAAAAAAGTAAAAAACAAAATCTTCAATTGCCGCAAATACACTATCATGCTTTTAGGTTTTAACAGAGTAAACAAAAAATCTGAAACAGCAAACAAACAAAATTTAAATCAATTGTGCTTTATAGGGTCTGTGAGTTAATTGTGCAGTTAGGAAGATGACTGCCAAAAAGCAACAGTCTTTTCAGATATAAAAAAATAAACCAAAAATTGTGATAACCTTTTATTTCGGAGAAGTCTGTAAAAGCTCTACAGTCACAGATATTTGACAAGAAAAGGATGTGCCTTCATCTCCAGAGACGGGGAAAGGAGGTCATTTGGGGTAAAAACAATTGGTTTTGAGTTCTGCTCAAAATCACAACTCCAAACAGTTGTGGAAATATAAATGACAAAGGCTGACTGGGGAATTGCTCGCAATGGTTCTGATTGAAAGCTCATGTCAGGGAGGCTGAAGCAATCAAAGGACTTGTGTATTTCAAGTCAGCCAAGGTCATGCTGAGAGCAGAATAAATCCAGTGTCCTCATCCACCATTCAGAACAAGCTGTTTGCTATCGCTGCCGCTCCTCGCTGGTGGTCTGCGGATATCTGTGAAACCTACAGCGTGATTGTGACTGTGTGTCACTGATTCCAGTGCATATATATTCAATACCTGATTCAGACACCATTTGGAAAATCAATGAAAAGATAAATGGAAGCCTATAGTTGTATTTATAGTAAAGGTCTGTTGTCAGGAAAAGTAAAATAATACTATATATATATATATATATATATATATATATATATATATAGTGTGTATACAAGCACACATATATAGTGTGCATACATATATATGTGTATATATACAGACATATATACTCATGCAACCCCTACACTGTGTTCAAGAATTCACTGCACCAGATAGCTCCAAATAAAGGACTTAAGGACTTTAATTTTTGCTTTGTGTCATTTCCAGCATTATATTTTTTTCCTCGGACAACTTCTTGTTAGTACAATTACCCAGTAATGGAGCAGCCGCCTTTTGGCTTGTAACGCTGCCAAAATCCCAATTAGCAAAAGATCCCCACACCTGCCTGCTTCTCTGTGATACACATTGATAGCTTCTTCACAGTTACCTCAATGTGTTTTCAGACTGCTTTGGAATAGCTCACCTTTGAAAAATATGAACTACTGAGTGCAACAATGTAGAGATATGCAATTTGGATTAAATTGTGCTATTAAAGTATTGATTCATATATTCAATATTATCAAAAAAGTTTCACCACTGAACAATTAAAATGCTAGTCAGTATTCATAGGATAATAATGGCGTTCACTTTATTTTAAATCCAGTATTTTCTATTGGACAGAAAGCTGATCGGAGTTAATGATCCAAAAGAGATCTGAACTTCATATCACAAACCATGTTTCATTGGTTTGTGACAAAACAATCGGAAACAATAGAAATTTAAAGTTCCTTCTTGACCTCCAACAAACCGAATTTGACTCCAGAGGCACCGAGCAGCGCTCAGATTTAAGATGGTCCTTGAGCCACTTCTCTTAATTGCAGAATTATAAATGCTTTGTGTATTACAGCTCTGCTCAGGATTTTACATTTTAATGAAATTAGATTCCATCTCCTCAAAACCAAATCAATCATTTCATGCGAACTCTGACTTTATGTCAAAGATAGTCAGGCCACACTTTCCTTACAATCACAGAGAATGGGATTCAGACAATGGGATGGAGGGAGGATGACAATAATTTTCGTAGACATTCTTTGGCAACCATCTTATTGTGTTTTAAACAGAATTTTATATTTGTTGGACAGCATGGTGGCGCAGTGGTTAGCACCTAACAGCAAAAAGGAATCTTGTTCAATTTCGACAGGGGGCCTTTCTGTGTGGAGTTCGCAGGATGTCCCTGTGTCTGCATGATGCAACATGCAGACCCTCGGCATGCGAGTGAAAGAGTGAGTGGTTGTTTGCCTCAATATGTGGCCCTATGATCGACCGGCAACCAGGCTGAACCCCGCATCTGCCCCAATGAACGCTTGGACAGTGTTCACCCCCCTGGTGACCCTGAGTGCAGGAAAAATAATATTGATAATGAATAAATTAATTGTATCCTTCAATTACATTTCTACGTCATCATTTCTGTCTTCTTACTAATTTTTTTCTATAGTAGGATAAAAATGTTGAGTTTAGTGTCATCAGAATCAGAGCTTGGGTCTGATAAGATGTGCCCCAGTCAAAAATTACCTCTAAATAATGATCTTGTAAAACAGAATGGTCTAAATTTAAACCGAAGTAATACCCGTTTCCCAATATGTTTCAGTTGATGGTGGAGGGGAGTTTGCTCTGATTCTTTAAAACGGCCATAAAATAAAACATAGCTGTGAATCCTTTGTTCCCTTTTCTGCCAATAGTTCCTCCTCTAGTCCAAACAAAGAGGCTTTAAAGCAGATCTTGTTTTCATCTTAAAAAATGTATGAAACTCCTGCCTATTGTTCTGCTGCATAGTGATGAACTAACAGAAAATAACGATCTTGGTTTGCAGCTCCAGATCATTTATCTTTCTGCTTATTGTTTTGGTATTACGGTTCCACTGCTTTTTCTTTTCATTTTGTTTCTTTTTTGGTTCATTGTGTTTCTGTGGCACCCTGAGTGCTAAGTGGTTGTGGAGATGCAACAGATGTAAATGAGAGTGAATATTAATGGTTTGTTTCTTTCCATATACGTTCAAGTAATGCCCGTGTTTGATTTGCAGAATCTCCACACAACATGTGAAAAATAGATATATCTTCTTGCTTTCAGCCTCATGAAATTCAATTATATTGATTAAAAAAAAAAAAAAATAAAAATAAAAAAAAGTTTCTCTTTTTCAGGTCACTGTGTCACCTGCATTAACCCCTGTATGGAGTTTTTTTTTCAAGCACATTTAAATTATGAGGAAATTAACATAAAATCATGAAAAAATGAAGCTGTTTATTCACTAAACAACAAAAGAAAGGAAAGTGGGGCAGAGAAAGGGGAGAGGATTGTGAAATTTGTCCTAGACTGAAAGTGAAGCTTGGTCTTTAGCCCATAGGATGTTGTTCATAAACTTCTTTGTCCAGTTTGATTTGTGTTCCCCACGCTGTGCAGACAGGTTCTCCAGGGGGATCCTAGATTTCAAGTTTGAGATGATTGGGATTGAAATAAATGTAATCCACGTATTTAATGATGATAATCAGTTTGACAATTCAGCTCCTGCTTGTTGCCCCTGCCATGCATTTTAACTTCTCCTACATAAATTATCAAGAAGTCAAACAGATCCTTTGCAACATTAGGGATTCATTGTTTGATGTTTTTGCTATTTTCTTTCACTCTCCATCAGTGTGCATTGTCAAGACTGGAGGCTGCTCTTGGTATCATTTTTCGTGTCTTGGCGAAATTAGACTTGACTTTTACTGGCTGAAGCAAACAAGCAACGGTAGACGAGGTATTCCAAACATTTACTTTGGTTATGTTGTGGAATACTCCACAAAGAGTCCTGCTTTCTGGATTTACAGTGTGAATCAGCAAAACACACATCCAATCTCATAAATGAAGTAGTAATTGTGGAGTAACATGGTCCCTCACTCTATCATTTTCATGATGTTTTTGGATTAATCTTCCTGCTGCATTAAAAAGTGCATTACTTTTTACTATCGTAAATGTTAAAGGTTGGACATTTGGAATACTTTATATGGCTTTGGGTTTTAAAATGTATAATCTGATCATTGATATACTGTGAAAGCACATTTTTTGCCGCAAAGTAAACCTTTTATGAGATCAGAAAAATAGATTTAGGCTTTACGACTGAATATTTCAACTGATCCTAGCGTGTTTAGTGAATTAAACTCAAAACACTCAAACAAATCGGAGGTAACATGGTTTTCATATAAGTGGGAAGGCGAGATCAATTGTAATTTTAAATGTAACGGCAAACTATAATTGTCTAACAAATGTAGCGGAGTAAAAGCTCGGTATTTCTCTGACATTTAGTCAAGTGGCATTTTAAAGCAGCTTAAAAATTATACAATTAAGGTACAAGTACCTCTGATACAGTACTTACAGCAATGAAATACATTCCTCCTCATCCTAAGCATCATTATTAAAGGGAAAATGGCGAGGAGGCTGATTTTAAAGCTGAGTTATAAATGGATGAACACCGAAGCCTCAACGTATCCCTTCATTAGTCTAAGTATTCTCGCATTTTTCCTTGGCTTTGCAAACTCTCTTTGGATATTGTTATTAAATTCAGACCTGCTGCCATCAGCATCTTGCATACAAATGAAGATCATGTGAAGAATTTATATTATTGTGCACAAAATTTATTCACTGTGAAGAGCAACACTTGTAGTTAAACCAGCCCTATGAAAAAAGCAGCCTTTCATTCTTGACACATCTCTAGCATCCGTCTGCACATATTAATGAATACGATGGATGTATGAAGATTTGTTGAATTTATATATCTTGGATGAAATGGTGATATAAGCTGTTTTTCAAAAATTCATGTTTAGCCGGTACAGGGTGTAGATATGGAAGCCCATTAAATGCTTTCTCATGTTTTTTTTTTCTTTTTTTGGTTTGTTTTTTCTGAAATGATCAACCTTTGTGTGAAATAATAATGCACCTACTTTTTTTTTCATAAACAGGCAAAAATCCCCAACAGGGTCATAATTGTGATTTATCACAGTGACCGGGAAAACAGGAAGAAAAAAAAAAAGAACATTTTCCACAAGTACCATAGTTGATTTTAGATACTCTGGATCATGACAAACAGACCCAATGACTGTTGCTATGAGAATCATTGAAGCTATTTATTTTCATTTTCTAGTTGAGTACTGTTTCAAGAGTCAAGACTGGGAGTTTCCAATGCAATGTTTGGTTTCCACATCAAACAAAAATACCCCCCCCAACTCAAAATCAGTTTGGTTTTGACAGGAATAATTTTGTTTGTTGTCCCTCATATCACAAAGTGCCTCTAAATAGCCTTCAATATTGTTACGTAAGGAGGCTGCGACTAATGATTCCCATCATCAATTAAATTAATTTCCTTGTCTACTTACAGGAAGAATAATTTCCGAACCCTCAAGGTGAAACCATCAAATTTCTCATTTTGTCTGACCGGCAGCCAAAAAGATACTCAGTTAATTATCACAATATTCAAAGAACACCATCAACAATAGAAAGGACTGGAATCCATATTGAACACATTTTAAAGGGCCGCAAATTATTCATTGGTTGTGAGGATCGTTTAATTGATTGACTGCTGTGATTGCGTATCTGTCATTGTGAAATCAAACAGCTGACCAAACCATAAAAACCTCATGATACAAAGAAGTGAAACAGGAGGGGGTCGATGTATTTTTTCCTCAGTAAACTTTTCATGAATAAGGATATTTGTTCTCGTCGAATCCTGCAGCCGCTCATCACGGACCACAGACACGGTTTGAAAACTCCCAAAAGTTACAGTAACCAGAGGCTAATGATTTATGAGCGATCGCACATATTCGGTTATTTGAGGAAAGCTATAATAGGTTATTGAGCAGTAGAGAAGTGAGACAAATGTTACTGGGAAGGCATTTATAGTGAATGATAGTCTGTGTCAATTTCATCCTCATTCAACTGTTTTAGACCATTTGTGAAAATTTATTACCATCTTCAAATAGGATCAAGACACATGTTAGAACTTTGCATCTAAATGTGCCACTTTCATATTTAGTAGACACTTCTAGCCAAAGATTTGAATGTGCTTGACTTGTCTGTGTAACAGCAGCAAGGTGTAAAACATCAGAGAAATTTTGAATATGTCTTCACACACAGCATTCTCATTTTCATACTCATCAGGCGGTTGAATATCAGCAAACTAAAATCTTTTTGTGTGCTTTTCGCCCCCCCCGACAGGCTTCAGACTTACATACTCAATCTGTATGAGCGATAAAATTATGAAAAGCAATATAAAATCAGTAAATTTGATGCATGTTTTTTTTTTATCTGTCCACAGTTGTTTTTGTTTTTTTTTGTTGTTTTTTCCAATTTAGAAATAAAAAGCAATGACTGTCATACAGACACACAAAATCTGTACATTTGACAGTGTTCTGGTGTTTATTTCTAATATTAACTCCAGCTGCCCTGGGCTGCACTACTACAGTGTGAATAATGCGGTGGAGTGGAGCAGTAATAATGCTCTTGAAATTAACACAAATAAAGCAGAGGAAATTGTGCTTGGCTCACCATCTAAATCTCATAAAGCTCCCAACAGAATCTGTATTGGGAAAAAGAAATAAATAAAAAGGAAAAAATAGATACTTTTAGATAATAATTATTCTGACATTCTGACAGACAAAATCAACAAAACAATGGGTTTGAGTTCATCTTTAGTGTAGAATAACATAACATAACATAACACACTCACACACACAAACACTGTCCCCTTTTTTATTTATTTTTTATTACTGACCACACACAGTCCATTCTTCCACTCCTAGCAGAGGGGGTCATTCAAGATGCCAACTTCACTAACACAGTCACACATCTTCACTGCTCGAGGAGATGCCATCATAGCCACAACTTATGCTGAGGGATACGATTCGGTTTTGGGTGGGGGTTGGGGCTCACAATGTGACTCTTACCCAGCGTTTTTCAGCAGAAAAGTATCCCATGTATGTCACACATATGATACATCATATACACGTCTGAAGCATTGTGTATGATAGGAACAGTAATTACACCAGTGGTAAACTAAATGACATAGATAGTTAAATACTTGAATGTGGGTATTGTTTTGGTGCTAATGCTAATGCATTTTGAACACCATGCATTGGATGGATGACTGAAACACCAATCAAGACCTAGGAAAAAGGGAATTGCTGATGGAAATTGACTTTAGGAATGCCTGGGAGGAAAATTTAATGTTATTGCATTCCGATTTATTGGAAGGCGCATGTCACCAACTCCTTGCAGACTAACTCAAGGCGCTGATTCAATGTAGGAGTAAAAGTTTGCCTTTAGTTCTGGCTTAATCGGTTCATTTTTATCACACAAAAATACAATCCACCTTTCAGCCAAAAAAGCTGAAAAAAAAAAAACCCTGTAATTTGTCCAGAGCTACATTTGAACCACTTTAGCTGTCAGGGCTCCGGAGAATCACGAACATCTGCTAATGAGCCACTGAATATCTGTTTTGCTGACCTACTTTTATAAACTGATTTGAGACACAGATCCCACAATTTAACAGCGGAACTTCCAGGGAACGGCCGCGTCGCAAATGCTGGAAAATCTTACCAGGTTTGAAGGAAGCGTTTCTCTGCACATCAGTAAATCTTAACTCCAAATATAGACCCTCATCCCAAAAGCATCATGAAGGGCATTGAAAATATAGTTGTATTTGTGATGCTTTATGTTTCTTCATTAGTTCTTTTTCTCTTTGCAAACAGAGCCGCAACTTAAGCAAGTAAACTGTCAGACTTGATCTGACTCAAGGACTATCCATCTATAAGCGGAAATTTCGCTCTGTCTCCTAACGACACAATAACTTGAAAGGATATTGATGATACAGTATCTCTTGGTCTTTATGAGGACATTGTGTACCTGTCTTATTGAGTGGCATTTCATTGGCATGAGATTTTTATCCTGGAGCATTTCTAAATACACCACAGAGCGAGAGTTGGCAGAGAAATGTTGTTTATTTATTTTGTAACCATGATTAATGAAGTGTTACCCATTGTTGTGTTTCATCAGTCACTTTTATTTAGGCTTGGCATGTCATCACAATACATCATTTAACATTTTGTTGCATGTTGAGCAGCTGGTGAGTTCATAAAATGATCCCTTTTTTTAAACGTGGGCCTTGACTGTCCAAAAGTTTTTCTCATTTGTTTATGTTTTTTTTTTTTTTTCTTTTGTGATGTGCTGGCAGTGGATATGTGTGTTTTTCGAGCACCGTCTGCTTTTAGATGGGGTTGTGCTATGTGCTGCTGTACATCTCAGCAGACCTGGGAACCTCAAATATAGCGTAAAGGCTTGCTCTTTTTTATGCTTGTGGCTATTTTTTCATCATCCAGCGGGTTATGTTCATGTCTTATAGGTTGCATTAGTGCGGGTGACAGGTGGTCAGCCATGCACAGTGGAGGAATTCCCCTTGCACTGCATGTGGTGGTACGTTACACAGGGACACGGCCGGGTCAATTTTGTTCTCTTTCTTTTCAGATTATGTTTGATTTGCTGGACAAAACCTTGAAGCAGTACGAGACTTTCTGGCTACAATTTCTGTTTTTTTCACTCAATAAAATCCAATGAGGTGGGTTACTCAGGGAACTCAAACTGCAAAGCATTTTGACGTAATTGTACTAATCCCTAATGTCAGATAATCATATTTGTTGTGGTCTATGACAACGATAATTTAATGATTGATAATATTACTTTTCAAAACCAAAAATAGGGACATGGGAAGAAAATTTAAAAAGGCCAATAATCTGCGAGTTATGGGTAAAAACGCTGTAAAAACACTGGATGAACAAAAAGAGAATCGAGTCAGTCACGTTATATTGAAAATTGGCTTGATATAAATAACTTTTTCATTTAAAACTGCTTACTAATCCAACACCTAAACTGAGCATTTTTTTTTTCCAAAGAATTCTCACTGTCTCTTCACAGACTGCAAATGAAATTAAAACGAACTGGACTATTCACTCTCCGTTAGCTGTTCAATTCATTCATTATCTATCACACTTATCCTTATCCACCCAGGGCCACATGGGGGTTAGAGCCTATCGGAGCTGTCATTGGGCAGGGGTTTGGGTTCACCCAAGTATATCTAGCAGCCAGATACCACTACATAGAACTGTTCACAAGAGCAATTTAGGGTCTCCAATGAGCCTCCCGGATGTTTTGGAATGTGGGAGGAAACTGGGGAACCCAGAGGAAAGCACTCTAGAGAAGGGGAGAAACTGCAGACTTCACACGGAAGGGCTCCCAGTCACAGTCAAAACCATTGGCCTTCTTGCCGTGAGGCTGCAGCGCTAACCAATGCGCCACCGTCCCGCCTAGCTGGTTAACAATAGCATAATATCAATTTATTTCCAATGCATCTAAATCATGTGTCTAGTGATGTTTAAGTGTCGTGAAATAGATACCATTTGCTATGTTCTTTTTGCAAGAAAGGGACCGTTCTAATAATTTTTAAGCTACAGTTAAAATCTGATCAAGCAAGTGCTTCTTAATCACTCTATATCAAAAGTGTAAATCATTGGGTGTCTTTTGTGATATATATATGTGTAAATGCTTACCTCTTTGGCTGAGTGTGAAATTCTCACTCTTTGCCAGCTGATCACATGTGGAAACTCATCCACGGTCACAGGCTTTGGTTCGTGACTGAAAGAATAAGATCACTGCAGCCAAAATTAGTTTCTTTCACAAGTGAGTGTGTCTGGTCTGCTGCGCCTGTGCTCTGCTACGTTATGGATCGCTCACTCGTTCGTTCATCTTCCAAATGTCATCACCCAACCACCACCCTCCCCTTCTCCCCCTGTGCAGAAGGGTGTCAGACATATCACCATCTGGTGAGCCTGTTGATCAGGTCCCCCAGCATTATAAGGTAAGGACACTTTAAGAAGTCCCTGGAGAATTAAAGTTTTTCCCTTGACAGGAAAGGAAATGCTAACCTTTTTTTTAACCACTGGCCAGCCAGTGTCAGTGTCTGCGGATGTAGCGTTAGAGATCGGGCTTCGATGAAATACCCCCAGTGGTGCAAAATCATTTAGGTAATAACCCTCAGTATATGAGGCAAGACGCTTATCCTGCAGTCTAATAATTATATAAAAGTGATTTAACCTTTTAACCCTTTTTTTTTTATTCCAGAACATTTATCATGATGACTAATCTTTTTAGTCATGAAGGTTTTTGGTAATATGTTGATTATATTTTTGCAGTGCTCTTACACTGAAACTGCGAAATCTTCTGCTGAGATCTCCTGCTTTACTTTAACAAAGAATGAGTCAGCAATCATATTAGATCCCTGGATTCTTTTGATTCATATATATTTAATATTTTATTTTAATCAGAAGCTAACTGACAGATAATCCTTCAGCCATTGCAAATAAAAAATATGTTTTCATTACCGGTGAACCTCTTTACGTTTTCAGGGAATTTTTGAAAGAAGAAAGAAGGTTAATTGGGAATAAGAGTTACATAAGAAAGTTACAATACTTTTTAACTCAGTCAATATGCAGATTTAGGTATGGAAGAGATCATTTTGCTATAAGAACACCTTAAGTTGTGACAGCTTCATTCAAATTTCATATGAGCTTTGAATGTCTTTTATTAGTCAGAGACTGGCAAAAGTCCCGTCGTCATCTGCTGTTATCCCCCCTTGGTGAGCGATGGAAAATCGGTGTCTGACTGTCAGCTCTGCTCTACTGCCTCAACATGAGAGCTACCTCTGGCAGATAAATGGACCTGAGCATTGTTATCGCTATTAGTTCCATCTGTTTTTTTTTTTTCTTTGCTAATGTCATGAGCAAAATCAGAAACACCTCACTCGCTCTTTTCATTCACTACCTGCTCAGTAATAGTCTCATTAGTTGACACAGTAGTGAGCAAATTGATATTTCAGGGTGTTGCCGACTGTCATTTAGTTTCATCTGTGGAGTCATTTGTTGAGGTTTCGGCACAGCAAAGTGCATCTTTGTATTGTTGGGAGAAAGTAGTGTCCTTTCTGCTTATAATTGTAAATCCCTCAGGTTATCAGCGAGATGCTCAGCATTTTCTCAAGATGGGTTTGAGAACCCTTGATTCAACTAGTTGCATTCTTATCAGGGGTGTCGTTCAAAAGAAGATGATTTAAATGCAAATTACACACAGTATATTTTTGTAAAAGTATATTTTCGTAGAAATACACATTTTGGTATTTAAATGCATAAAACTCTTTCTTTCTTTCTTTCTTTCTTTCTTTCAAAACATGCAGTAGTTGTATGAAGTGAAAACTCTAATTTGTCCAGAGGTGTGAATGGGAGACCATATGTTTCTACTGTGTATTTGGTCTTGTGGTTAACAGGCTAAAATTAAACGTGACCTCCAACCCAAAGAGACTGGCTTCAAGTCCTTGCTTGTCTTCAGGCAACAATGGCATTGGCCTCCTTGAGATAGTGCTTGTGTCAGCACATTCACCAATGCAAAAAAAAAAGATAGATATCAGCAATAGAGTTGTTCACGTCAGTTATGTGTTAAATAATAATGAACAGTATTCACTGATAATTAGTAAAACACATAAAAAAGATGTTTACGGAGTTCGATCATCTGTGCTCTGTTTTTGTGCTCAGAGAAAGAAAGAGATGATGATTTGAGGTCCTTCAAATTAAATCACAATGAGCTACAATGTACATTAAATATATATATGAAATGAGGATGTGTGATCAGTGGCCGCCGGCTTGAGGAGGGCGCCTTTCGGTGACAGGTGATTTACGTCAACCAAACTGGTCAAACAGGTGTTTGTCCTGGTTGGTGTTAATTCTTTTTACTCGCTCTTCAGTCATGTCGATGTGTGATGTGGTGCAGATGACACTTCATAAATCTCTCAGAGGTCTGAATGACACACTTCTTTAAAAGTGGTGGGAGGCATCTGAGACTGTGATGGATGTTGTGAGGATGCTTTGATTGACGTGATCTGTAGGAGCCGACCGGGAGTTTGACTGTGACACACTGTGACTGTCACCTGTGTTGCTGGAGACACACCCTCTGTGGTCACACTGGAGACACCAGAGGTGGAGCAATACCTCGAAGACATTTGGGATCTTCCCAAACTGGAGAAGAGGGGAGGGGGAGTTGGGGTGATGGGTAAGGGCAGGTAGGTGCACTATAAAAAAAGCTAATGGTAATAAAATTAACTGAGGGCCCTTTGGAAAGAGGCTCACTTGATATATATAAATAGGTAAATAAAAATGAATAATATAAGATATCATTAATGCCCTTCAATTATTTTGGATACATCCATTTGCTTGGCATCAATTTCACGAATAAAATTGCTTCTTCCTCCTCTGGGGTTTATTTTTCAGTTGGCCAACAAATCTGCATATGTAAATCCTATGTCCCAAAATGTAATTTAGAAGAATATGAATATCAATGAATGTCAGTTATTATCAGTCATCATAACAAATAATGTCACATCATATATCAAAAGTAACAATTTCCCCCTTGGGGATCAAGCATTCTGATTCTGATTCTTATTCTGAAATCAATGAAATAAAATTCATTTATCCTGTATTTGCAATTGTGTGATATATAATGGAATGACTTGGCTCCTAGTGGGCAGCGGGGCATTTCAGCCTTCGAATTATTTCAAACTGGAGTAGCCAGACTGGAGAAAATCCTGGAATTTTCGGCATTTTAATTAAAATGCCTCTGTTAATAGTTTTCCATCCAAATGTTAAAATCATGCCTAGCCAAGTCAACATTCTTTGGCCAAAGTGCTTTGGATTTGTATGTTTTGTTTTTTTTTTAATTTGAGGGACACTACAAAAAAACACCACACTGTACCAAATGGCCTTAATCCTCTGTAAACTGTGTGTTTAGTCACAGGGGCTAACAACCATTTTCAAAATAGGCTTTCAAAAACAAAAGGACTATTTCCTTTTTAAATCTTTTACTGCTTCTCTCTCTCTCTTTTTCTCCCTCTCTCTCTATATACATATATATTGTTTGTTTGTTTGTTGTTTTGTTTTGTTTAACTATAATAACTCTTGCATTGACCCTATTGAGCAATATATGTTAGGTAATTCTAAGAAAAACTAAAATGTCAATTATTTTGATGGGCTATTTTCAGTTTGGCAGTAATAAGAATCTGAAGGGCGGAACTTCTTTTTGTCACCTCATGTCTTGAGTGTTCTGTACATAAATACAAGCAATGTACACATTTGCAAAATGCTGATGTTAAATATGTTCTTCCTATTGGTGCACATAGGCTGTGAGTTGTACTGTGACATATAAATGCTAGATCTGGAAACCTGAAACTGCTCGCCGCATCTACAACTTTGTAAGAAACAACTTTGCATGATTTGGCCCTTATCTGCTGGGTGAGGGGTCCGCTTGTATGTAAGTGGATGCCACTTTCTGACCAAATTTGACTTCACTAGCTATAAGTAATTCAGCATTGATTCAACAATTCAACAGCAATTGGGCAATTTCTACCGCTGTCTATAGTAAAGTACTTAATACCAGCTAAAGGCAACAGTTTCAGTTGAAAGCTCAGCACATTGCCTTTCATTTCAGAGACTCTTAAATGTGAAAGTTGTTGTAAACGTGGCCTTTGGCTTGAATAGGCTTCAATGGACACACACGACTGGCGTCTTCTTCACTTTCTCTAAAAAGTCTTTCTCTGTGTGGTACCAACAATTTTTACTTCACTGACATATAAGCGACTGGATGCAATCAAATAATGACGTTATCAGGTGCATGGAATATGGGTTTCTTTTCAAAGTTGGTGTAATCACTGAGTGCATTTCATAATGCTGGACAACTCTTTTGCATGAGAGAATATAATTGATCCAAGCTTTTTAAAGTCCTTCACAATGCAGTGTTTCCAGGATGTTTTCATGGGCGAGAACACGCTGAAAAATCCCAACAGTCTGGAAGGTCTCACAGATGCTCAGTAGCTGACATATCTTGTCAATAGAGTAGCCACTGGGCAACAAGGATGTTTTCTGCTAAAAGAAACAGTTGGGCACAACCTGTCGTGCTGAAAAGTTAAATCATTGTGACGGCTAAAGGCCACAACCACATGATGGAGAGACTAATCGATCCAGATACGCGTTCAGATTAAAAATCGTAATCTTGCACCAATTAAAACAGGACCTGTGAAGCAAAAAAAAAAAATCTTTTGGGAAAGAAAAATGCCTTCACTGTTTTTATAAGCTTGTATTTTGTAAATAACATGTAATCTTAAAAGCTCGTGTCCAAATCTACCCTGGTGGAGAGCTCCCAGAACAGATGTTTACCTGACAAATATGCCACATTGAAATCCATCCCATAATAATGTTAAATTGCAAACCACGGATCCTATAAAATGTGGGGAAGGTGCGTTCCTTAAAACTCTGAATGGAATACTTGGCTGACTTAAGAATATTTATTCAAATTATATAAAATTCTTTATAAAAAAAGCACAGTACGATGAACAACGTGGTCATATATTATCATTATCTCACAGTAGGTTCCGCTCCTGGTCATTTATTTCTCATTTATCTCAGGGAATATCTTCAACCAAGAGAATGGAATGTAAAACAGAAAATGATTAAGATTCCTGATCATAAATTCAGGATGCAAAAAAAAAAAAATCCTGCATAATATCTTATTCTGTTCCAACCGCGTCTGGCACCTGTGCTTTCCTCGCTCTGGTCCCTCCTCACCTTTATTCTTCACACTTGTCTCTCCGTCATTTTTTGTCACTTTGTCTTTTACTCCCCCACAAGCCATTGATTCTCAGTTTATTGAAGACTAATGCTGACTGAAGAAAATCTGAACGGCTCCCCTGTGTCCCCATTACTTTTTTCCAGACAGAGATGACGCTATAGATATTTGGGAGTGGTGGTGGTGGTTTGGGGTGGGGGGTTGCCTTTGTGTACGCCGTATCAGGAGTGTTGAGTTGTTTCTGTCTCACAAAAACGGCATGCAGGCCTTTCATGTGTTACAGAGAGACCAGGCGTGTTTTCTGCAAACTGCAGAAGCTTGAATAAAGGGTCACCAGAGGTGTTGTCTCTGAGAGGAAAGAACAGAGATAGAAACCCAGATAGCAGGAAGTCGATTTCTTACACACAGCCATAAGGTCTTAAACAGACGGGTTTGGGGGTGGGGCTAGGAGATGGCTATGTTTAGCACAGATGAGAAGTGATTCAAAGACACTTGGAGCCCTTTGGATATCCAAGACCTGGGAGACAGTCTAACTTTGCTTTTTGAGAAGCAAATCAACTACTAGGATGTTTGTAATGGGGTTAAAAATAAAGTAACTTAATTAGTGTGAGTCAAAGTTAGGGTAAGATAACAGGTTGACATAGAAAAATATAATTCCCCATTGCAAAAGTGCTGATAAATCTCTGCCCACTTATTACAATGGCATTAACATAAAAATGGCATTGTAATATTGGCACTGTTTATGAATTACACTGTTTGAGCAGAGTTTAACAGTGGAAAGCTGCACATATATAACATCACAAATATTTTGAAACAGGTCTGAAGGAGTTTCATGATTGTGTTTGGAAAATCGAAGGGGTGGCACCACTTCTCCATTGGAAATACAGAAAGAAAGGCTGCAGGCAAAAAAATCATATGTTCGGAGGGATGAAGAGACTGCTGCGATCTTTAAATTTATCCAAGAAATTAACAAAAATGTTGTATTGGATTGAAAACGGAGACTCAGTGCAAGTAGAAAATTACATTACATTATCAGGTGCAACCTCTTCTATTAAAGTAATAACGGAAAATGACTTGAGAATTACATTGCTATCAGAGAAGCAAGTCTGTACAACTGCAATGGACAAAAGTATGCACTCATTATACAAATTCACATTTCCATTTCCTCTTGTATTTTATGCTCTTATAGTTCAGACATTTCTAAAATATCTTCAATTGCTGTCACTTTACCAAAGTCAGTTAGAGACTGGGGGGAGGGGGAAGTAAGTATTTCATAATGTAGTACAACTTCACATGTAGTGTATCAGTACGTATTTACTTATTGATCCAGGTTTATAGAAGTCACTGACTGTCTGAGAACCAAGAACCAGAGCAACTAACAGCCAAGAAGGTCCCACAGGTGATAGACAGATGAAGTCCCACAGTCCCTCAGATTTTAGAGCGCAGGTTTGGTTTCTTCCATGTTCCTTGCGATTATCAATGTTATTTTCACAAATACTGCACTCTTCTACGATGATAATATCGACAACTTACAGTAGAATCTGGTCCACAAAGGTCCGATGCTTGAAAATTGTATTGGATTTAAATATGGCAAATGTACCTTTCCTATTAGAAAATTTCCTCAAAAATCCCTTCATCCATTCATCCATCCGTTATCTACTGCTTATTGCGGGGATAATTTGGCGAGAGGCGGGTTTTAATGACATCAATTGCTTAGATTGTCCATTTAGAAGACTAGAAATAAACAGGGAGAGTCAAAGCTACTTTTACTGTTCAAAAAAACATTTCTTGGCTCTGTTGTAGTAAGAAATTAGTAGTAGACACACAACACAAGAGCATAAAACATCCAGTTTTGAAATAATGATTGCAGATCCCAGACCATATAACATATAAACATTGTCTGCTTCCATCTGATTACACTGTATAAGATGACACATCTTGAATCACACAATAACATATATAATATAAGAAATACCTTTTTACTCTTGAATCAATGGTTCCTGCTTGTGAGCTCACCCCTGTTGACTCATTGCTGTAAACAAAAATTCCAGAATGACATTCAAAGGTAATAATACTCACAAAAATGTATTCAGCGGACCATCCTGCTGACTGCAAAGTATCTCCACTAATGTGACCTGTCCTGTCAACTTAGGATTTAAAAAATGGTGTGATTATAATTGCAAACCCATTTAGAGCCGGGGTGTTTGAAAACATTTATAACAGTGACAAAAGTACCCATTAGAGTTGCATTTACATGACATGCAGGACACATTTCTAAGTTGATACGATGCAGGATGTAGCAACAGTTTTCACTGCCTGCTATTATCAACAAACATTTACTCACAGAATGCAACAATAACCTGCATGAATGTTTCTGCAAAAGTTGATTTATCCGTCATTGTTTAGGTTAATTGACTTGCTCATTCGTGGGCTGAAAACATTGGCCCACTCATTCAGGGGACCATTGGGTTCCGCTTCACATTTAAATGACATTTAACATTTCTTCAAGTCCTGTTTTTATTTTAACTGAAAGGAGAATTTTCTCATCAACTTTTTCAATATGGGGTGAATTGTGGTTAACTAAGAAACACCCAGTATTTTAATTCATGGAGGCTAATGTGATTGTTTTCCTCCCTCTCATTTTGATGCACTCGAGGGTCAAATACAAAGCTGTGCTCTGGTTGTGTTAAAGATGAAACAAAAGCAATAACAATTTTTTACTCTTGGAAATAACACGCACAGCAGAAGCATGGCAGCATAATCAATATGAGTGATATCTAACAACAAAAAATATATTCAATCATGTCCATTTAGACACAAACCCTTGGTATCCATAATTAAAAAAATATATATTGGGGCCTATGTCTGTATGTACTTATTCGAGAATATTTGTATCTTGAAAAAAAAAAAACAAATAAAAAGAAAGGCCATTATATATATTGTTGTACTTCCACTTCAGCTAGTACTACTAGTATTACCAGAATTCCCTCCTCTTTTCATAATAAGACATTATGATATAATTGCTGATGGCTTAAAATTGACAGCAAATTTAACAGCATTCCACCTACAGTATGTATAGATATTCAATAATGATGTATGCTTTATTAATCCCTGATGGGGAAATTCGTTCTCTACATTAAACCAATCATGGCTGAACCATGAGCAGTTGGCTGCCGTCTGCCAGCGCCAGGGGAGCAGTTAGGGGTTCAGTGTCTTCTCAACAACACTTTGACACACCAGGAGGAGCGAGGAATCGAACCAGGGAGGTTCGTTTCCAAAGACGATCGCTCTACCTCCTGCGCTTACTTAATTTTGATTTAATTTTTTTAAATAAACCACATAGGTCAATGGGGCGCTCAGATACGACACCTGTCACTGTGACCCCATTTACAACTGATCTTTAAATTAGTCAATTCATTCCTTATTTATATCGCTTATCCTGTACTCAAGGTTGCAGGTGGCAAAGCCTAGCTAAGCTGTCATGAGGCGAGAGGCAGGGCTCACGCCTGACCGGTCGCTTGTGGATCACAGGGCCACATATAGAGACACACAGCCATTTACCCTCTCGTTTACATGCCAGAGCAATTTTGAGATTCAAGGAATCTACTGCATGTTTTTGCCGACTGTGGGGGCAAATCGAAGAACCTGAAGGAAACCCATGCAGATAGAGACTCCATCGAACCAGGGGCCTACTTGCTCTGAAACTGAAGCCATAATCACAATGCCACCATACTGCCAGTTGAATCTTGTAATTGATGTATGATCTCGATGATGACTTTTAATATTATATTAGAATCTTCTTCTTCTTATCCTTTCGGCTTTTCCCTTCGGGGGTCGCCACAGCGAATCAACCTTCTACATCTAACCGTATTCTTCATCTATCCTCATCTCTCATGCCAACCACCTTCATACCTTCTCTCACTACGTCCATAAATCTTCTCTTCGGTCTTCCTCTAGACCTCCTGCCTGGCATCTCCAATTCCAGCATCCGTCTACCGATATCGTCCCAATCCCTCCTCTGTACATGACCGAACCATCTCAGTCTGGCTTCTCTGACATTCTCTCCAAAACATCTAACATGTGCTGTCCCCCTGATGGACTCATTCCTGATCCTATCCATCCTCGTCATTCCCAAAGAGAACCTCAACATCTTCATCTCTGCTACCTCCAGCTCTGCCTCCTGTCTTTTGCTCAGTGCCACTGTCTCCAAACCATACAGCATTGCTGGTCTCACCACTGTTTTATAAACCTTTTCTTTCATTCTGGATGATACTCCTCTGTAATACTTATTATATATTAAATATTACTAATTCTGTTGACATCTTTAATGACATCATCACTATTTATTTTGTATTTCATTATACAGAAAAAACTTACAGATATAACATGGATATATCAGTTTCAAATGGGGCATTGTAGTTAAACCCACTGAAAATGTCTGAATCTGTCGACGCAGATAAGTGTATTTTATGAAGGAAGACATTCTGAACAAAAGACGTGTTGAGGAGGCTGAGTCGGGCACATATATTTGGGAGCGATTTGGGCCCCCTCATCCACTTTAAAGTGTGATCTTATCCTTTTTGATATCCTCATACAAAGTTTGATATCAAAGACTGAAAAGGGCTACAGCGTCTATGAATGTTTAATCTCTTAGTAAAGAAATAAGAATAAAAAAGAATAAATGTATATGAAGACATTGACATAGTCCATGAAACCTTGACTAGAGTTTCTGCGTTTGAATGAAAGGTGAGACCTTGAACAAACATAGGGAAAATGGCAAACCTGAACTTCATCCAGGTTCATTTGGATGGCAAAAATACTGAATGCAAAGTTGAGTGTCATACAAAATATAATAGGTAAGGAATTCAAAAGTTAACTTCTTGATTGTCCTTATTGATTTAGGTTTTTAAATATTGTTATAATGACAATTCAAAATAAAGAGAATAATGATGAGAAAGAAAGGAGAAGGAGATTTTTGAATGCCCTCAGCCTTTACAGACTGATGAAACCTGTGACTCAATATGTCTCCCATCACTGGACGAGAGAGGCATTTGAGGTAACGTCATGTCCTCCACCTTTGATCCTCTGTGATCAGCAGGTTCATCTCTCCTCCCAAGTCATTACTTCCTGAAGAGCTACCATCAGTGGAAGGGGCTCTGGAGAACTGGAGTGATCTGCATGATTGAGGCGGGGCGATGCCACTCTCTGTGGAAGACGGAGCAGTTCAACGTTATTGGCCTTCTCCTCTCAATTCAATTGAATGTCAAAATATGAAAGGTCATATCTGAGAGATGGAAATATTATGGAAAGGTTTTAAAGCATGCTCAGAAATGTTATCCGCTGCCTTTTGGGGCTGAACATTTCAAATTGGACGAGATCGTTGCTGGGAGACTAGACGCTCACAATTCATTTCAATTATCTGTTGATCTGAACCCAGTGATGCAGGGAATCAAAATGCGTGATTCACAGCGCTTTAGAAATTAATCCAGATAAGGAGTTTATATCCACTAATACACAGCCACTTTACACCATAAAGCGTGGAACTGACTCGTATCCGAAGTGTTCGGTGACACGTTGTTGTTCGTTGCCGCAGCAGTATGAATCCATTTTGTTATATCGTTATGTAGGAATTGGTTTTCCATTCAGGAGGCTCAGCCATTTGCTGCTCCGCTTACCCCGACAGTAACAAAGTGAAACTTTAATATCCCCTCAGTGTCAACAGCAGCTGATAGCAATTAAGGAAAGAAGTCTGGATACTGAAGTGGCGCATTTGACTCAAAAGAGTTCACGCACACACCCACCGAGAAATTTAAAAAAGGTCTATTCATGTTTGCCGCTGCCTTGCGGATCAAAATGTATTTTCAGGTTCTAAAATTCAATTTAAAAGTCATTATAGCACACACGATTATAGGCTGATTTTCAAAGGGTCTCACTTGAGGTATAGTTGAGAACAAACTTGTTTTATAAAATCCAAGTATTGAATTATATGTCCAAACTCCTTCAACAAAGATTAATTCCAAAATGTATTACAACATAATGAGAATCTACTAATGAAATTGGATAAACAACATAACTTGGGTAACCGACATTATGAAAATGTGATGATAAAAAAAATAAAATAAAACATTTTTTAACCCAATTTTGTCCTGCCATGAATTTGCATCATTTATTTTTCATGCATACGAAAACAATAACCTCGGCATACAGGTAAGGGCAATGTATCCAATAAATGCAATTTATTTACACCTCAACTCACATAGAGCTGCAACCAGTCATTATTGTCATTAGCAGTTTACCCGGTCATTATTTTTTTCATCTTAAACCTCAACCATTGACATTCCCATCCTTCCTGGTCTCCATGGTGTCATTTTGTTTGGTGGCTTAATTCTGCATGTGATTTGTAAAAATACTAAAAGAGTGAAGTTGAGTGGAGGTTTGCAGGTGCATTCATTTGAGAATAACATTGAAAGTAAATTAAATGCTTTGAATTTTTGTCGTTTTTTGCATGACAACCAGTGAGAATCTCTGTAGTCTGGATTGATCTAAGCAGGGAAAAATTATAATGGTCCAAACCTGGCCCACTGCCATGATGCCTAGTTTTTAGCCACTGGATTCAACAATTTTAGCTTGGGAGGTATTCATTTTGGACTCCGATCCTTGGCAAGTAAGAGAAACGTTTGAGTTCACCAGAAACACCACCATCAACAAGTACAAACGTTTCTAAGGCGAGTGCCGGAAACACACACCCACAGTGTGGATACTGAGAAAGCTGTGGGTTCTCTGTAGGCTAGTGTGGATTGAAGAGCTTCCGGCTGCCCTGGAGAAATCTAGAGTTGTGGTTTCGGTCCTTACTATAAACTGTAGTTTGGGGTGAAAAAGATAGCAAGAGACAGGCGGAGAAGTACTGATGATTTATTCTACGATATGTATGAAAACTGTGGGGGCGGGGGTAGTATCTACTCCACAGCAGAGCCCTCCACTAAAAATGTCACTGTGATTACTGTACATTCACAGCCCTTCATTAATCTCAGGTTTAATGGACTTATTGGTTTTTGTTTCCTCTTCATTGACAATTCATTGACCTATTCAATTGAGCCCATAAATAAGGAGTGTATTGAGTTAGAATTTACAGTTGGCTTGATCTTCTTTAGCAGCAGGTCTTGTGTATCTAATGCAAAATGAGAATGGTTGCGTTCATCAGCATATTTTCTCTGCTTCAAGTTACTTCATAATTCATACATTGGCCCTATTGGTGATTTGGGGATAATGCTAGGCTTGATAAATTCAATGATATCAAAAAATTGATATGACCAACCAATTAAAATTGGTAACTTGCCAGCTTTTTGAAAATCAGATAAAGACCAACTTTTTCTATCATTTACTGATGATGTTTACAGCCAAACATGAAATGTTTGCCAAAGCGATTAGATGTGGAACCAAGTATGACCGGAAAGGTCTGACAGCACATGGCATTGTTGTATTTCTTATTTTCTCTACAGTTAAAAGTGATGTTATACGATGACTTGGATGGAGACGAGAGTAGATTAAATTATGTTTGTGCCTTCTTTCAGGTCAATTAATAGATTTAGCAGAGCTTACTTAGACAGGAACAAAAAGAAAAAGCAATGCCTCAAATTGTTGATTACAAAGTGAAAGCTATTAGAGAAAGAACAGAGTATCTAGTTAAAATAGTAATGGAGTTGATTTTATTCTGTAGTGCTGCTTCATTGCCCCAGAGCATTAGCTGAGAAAAAAAAAAACATGAAGAAATCAGTAACCTATCAAGACATCTTTATGGTTGGAGGTTGCAAAAAATCTTGGGTTTTTCACCAGGAAAACTGCTCGCATCACCCAGACAGCAGCTGAAATATAAGTGAGGAGCAGAGCTTGAAAGTGACCAACATTGAGTCCTGACCCAAATCCCAGAGAAAACGGCTAAAGAAGCGCTGATGTCTGTCATTGCAAAAAAGACTCTTGGAAATTTAAAAGACTGTGAAGACATAGCAAATCATGAGCGGCAGAAAATAGCAGCAGACGGGTAGAGCAAGCTCCAGATGGATACAAGGAAAAAAAACCTCTTTATCGCCAAAGATTCGAGAACCAAATCTGTCGAGGAAGCCAATAATTGTATCTAGGGGTTCCTTTCCTGTTTTTATTGGTTTAACTTGTAATTTAAGTTAGGAAAGGTAATAATATGGACAAAGCTATGTCCATTAAATTATCATTTAATCATTATTAATTATGTTTGTCCCTGCAAATGGTCTGTTTTCAATAAATATCATAGTCTAAGTTGTTTTGGAGGCAGGGTCAAGTTCTGAAATAAGTGACCGATACATGATTCAACAGCACGCCTTTGTTAACCAATAGGGTGTAACTGTATTGCGGCTACACATGAGGCTCCTGCAGCAAGATGCAGCAAAGCTCCCAGTGCAAAGAGGCTCCTCGGGGGATGGCGGCACAAAGGAGGCCTTGAACTCTTGACTTAAAGGACTGGGTTTGTTGTTTTCTATAATAATCACAGGCATTTGTTATTTAAATCCAAAGTCTAGAGAAAATCGTGAATACTTATTTTGCGGCATTTGGTTTGACCACGGTGTACGTTCAGACAGCTCTAGTTCTGATGGTAATCTCAAAATATGAGCTGATAAACATCCAATCGGAACCTGCCCCTTCAGCTCTATTCACTCGGCTTGGCTCATTCCACTATCTGGCCAATGACATAATGGTCTGGCTCATCAAACTGCTTCAGCGTACTCGCCGTCTTGCTACCTTGCTCTAAACCAGCTCCACTTCATCTCCTGTCTTCCAGCAGTTCTTCTTGCCATTATTCTGCATGATCATGGGGTTATTTTTTGCTACTGCCGTCCCTGTTTGTTGTCTTTCCTTTTATACACATTTGAGGACAATAAACAAGGCAATTAAACTAAGTAAAAGACTAAAAAGTGATAATTAGGTGTTTTTGACTGAAGTGATCTTTAAACATATTTTCATTCTGACTTCTCCTGCCTTAGAAGTTCAATTGTATTTTATCATCAAGGCATATCTTAAGTAAAATCCAATGCTAGATTCATTGCTTTTGTTATTAGATATTGAATGTAACCCCTGACTCACAAAACACAAACAAGTAGATATTCTGTTTCTCGTTGGTCCCAGATGGGTTAGATAAACCCCTCCCTCCTAATACTGGGTCAGTCAGCACCAGTATCAGTTTCTCCACTGTTGCTATCAAAGGTCCTGCAGCCTCCTTTGTTCTACTTGTTTGAGACACTGATGAGCTCGGCAGCATTCCAACTCATTTTCAGCTGAAAATTGGGAGAGTGGCTGAAAAAAAGCCTGCCCACTGAGAGCGGTTTGCACTGAGAACTCTGAGCACTTTCAGCTTCTTGGGTTTCAGCTGGAACGCACCTTGTGTTAAAATGCTCAATATTAATAGATGATATTGATGAATGTTATTACAAATGCCTACGCTGCTTGCTGATTAATTTCCAATTTAAAGTGTATTCATTTATTTGTTATTATTTAAATGTTTCTGCTTTGATACCATTTTTTTTTTATTTCTTGTGTTTTTTAGTAACTAGCAGGTGTTATGCAATTGCAAAGCCTGTAGGAATTCAGATTATATCCAGCTGATATTTTTGCTAATTTTTGCAATTGTATTTCACTCAGAAATCCAGCTTGGTTTTGCTCATGCTCTAAAGGAAGCCAGCTTTATTTATTTATTTTTCCCTTTTTATCTCTGTAGAAACAATACAACTAAGTTAAATGGCTTGAAAAAAAATTCCCACCCATTCTTTCTATATGCAACTTGACTGAAGCAGGTTCAGGTGATCTCTCAGGTGTCTGGAATACAGATGATAATATAATTCACAGTCATACATTTCAGCTTCATTTGCACCTGCGTAAAAACCTGCATGAACATCCGAGTCCCAGCGTTTCCGTCATTATTTTTTTCTCGTATCCTGGATCTTCAACAAAGCAGACATCAAAGATACATGTGGCGCTGTGCAGCCGAAAGGTTGTAAATAAAGGGCAACACAATATCTGCATGCTGAATTACCATTTTTGAAGAGGGCATTAGACTCCACAGTAGTCCTCTGACTTTTGAAAAGGTTACTATTTAACCTTGTAGTAATTAAATAAAATTGATAACATTTAGTAATTTAAAACCAAGATAATTCTCGAGACGTCAATATGTGAGTGAGCTGTGCAATGTAGGTGTTGCAGATGACAAAGAGGCACAATGAAACATTCAAGTGAATCAACATCTTTTCAAATTCATTCATATTTCTGTTGCAGTAAAATGTTCCTTTTTCTTACAGTTACAATCATTTCCTACTCTTTTCTCACATAACAGACATTTTTTCTATGAAATATGATTCACATTGAACTGCATTAATGCTTAGGTTCCACCACAAGCATATCTGCTATTCTAAAATTACTGTTGCAGCACATTTTCGTGTTAAGAACGCAAAGTTGAGTATGTGAGAGGATGAAACATTAATTAAAAACATATAACATTATTATACAATATAAGCAAGGACGTTGTATCAATGTGTTAAATAAATATCCAATTTTAGACTTAATCATGCACCTGTTAATAGTCAGGTTTATATAGCTTCACACTCCCGTGACTCCCGCTGAACAGTTTGGGTGTCAGAACTGACAGCAGGGTTTTTGCAGACGCGGAAGAGCAATGTTGACAACTCTTTCCTTATGATTTCTTTCAGATCTTTCAAACAATACATCCCTAACAATTCAGATGGATTGTAAATATCAAGGCACTCCGTGCTAAAAAATCCATGCAGCCACACTGTGCATATGTCTTACTGAGCATGTTAGCTGCTCTTTTAGTACCCAGTGTATATGCTTTTACTATTCCTGTAACTCTTAATCAAACAAATATTTTAAAGCCACAAAACCGTACTCTAACATAATGCAGCTATTCTAAGTTTATGTTGTATTATATGATATTGAGTAATATTATATAAAATAATATCAAATAATATACACTCTATTGTCAGGTGACAATATCAAGTCATTTAGAAATCACTTCAGATGAAATGTTGCTAAAGTCTTATTTATCTATTTTTGTGAATAACTGAAATTTACATTTTGTTTTTTGAACTGAATTCCACCAATCCCCTCTATTCCTTTACTGTGTTTTCCGTATCGTCATTCAATATTTTCCCTGCAGATGCTTGCTAAGGGAATCATCTTAAGGTCATGGAACTGAAGTGAAGTTCCTCAGGGATTTTGGCTTCCAACCTGTCTGCATGAATTCATTTCAAACCATGCTGGGGAGCAGGAAAAGCATTGATAAAGAAAATGAAAATGCCCAAAATAAACCTCATGTACCAAAAAGAGTAAGAAAAAAAAACGCATAAAAAGAAAAACAGTGATGTTCTCCCTAGTTTTTGTTCAATACACTGTATTAATTTGATCAAAAAGTGTATTATTTTTGCCCATTTATTTTGAGGTGTGTCATATTTTCATTTTGCATTTGATATTCTAAAAATGGCAAATTGTAGTGAATGCTATGTTAACAAACGTAGTGAAAGTTAGCTGATCAATCAGCATTTTGTGTGTGGACTCCCAGCCACATCAGTCACCATCCACCTTTCAACTCATCTATGAATGTGTTCCTAATAAATGTCACCAGCTATCAATGTATGTATGATGATGCAATAATTTTTCTTAATCTGTTTTTGTTTACTTACATCTTCATCAATTAGTCCTCAACATACACAACAGAGCCAGACATTAAAAACAGAGCCAGCACACTACATTTATATGACTAATTAACACATTTAGTAAAGACAGAGAGGGACATACAGTGAAAACATCTTGTTTTCCTATAAGATCGCTTTACTCTCAGTGCACCTTCATCTTGTATTGTTTAAAGGTACAAAACATGCAAGTAGACCGTCACCACAAAGGTAGACTGTGCATCATTAGCAGGAAAACCCCTCCCATCTGTTTGGTGAATCTGCGCGTACCATGGGGATGGAATCTATTTACAAGTCTGCAGTTGCACTCCCTGATGAGAGACACAACAACACCCATCAGACATTCTGTAAAATAGTGGTTTGTCAAAAAAAGAGTGTGATTCAGTTGACCTATATATTTGTGTAAGTGAAAGCCGGACTTCCTACTATGATGTAACGTCTTACATTCATAAAGCTTTACATCAGAAGATCTACTATTTTACCACCTTATAATAAGTCCATGTTAAATCTTGCAGAGATGCTACAGCCAGAATATGTTCTGCCAATGCATTATAAACATATGATATCTATATTATATATTGCTTTTTGCTTTGCAGTTTTCTGGAGAGAAAATTGAATCGGTTGTTTCTGGCTTTGGGTGATGTCTATGTGATTGTGGCTCAGTGCATCTGTGTATTCAGCTTATGTGTAGTGTGTAAAAATAGACTATATAAAAAATGCTGTAGGGAAATAAAAATACTCATATTGGATGTTTCAAAAACTAGTTTGGATTTAGATATTAACTGGTTCGTTATTATGCAAAGATGGGTATAATAATTACTGGCACAATATTAATGTAAATTAAGGTGCTGCAGCATTTTGTATTCAAAAGCAAAATAGCAATGACAACTGTGGAAAATATGATGTAAAATGAGTATGAGTTCTCATGCCTAATCTAAAGCCAGCTTATTGGTTGGCATTATAGACCTACAAAAGCAGTAATTATATGAATCATGTTTATAATGTGAAGTAATCCAACATATGAGACAAGCTATGTTATATGAATGATAAGATTTAGCTTCTGGGGTGAGTGGAGCTCCAGGTGTTGTATGCTGGGAAAAAAGTAACTTTTGATTTTAGATTTAGTTTATTATTAATTATTATGTAGTAAGCAAAGGTATGTTGTAGAGTGGATGATCCTAAATTATTGGCTTGCCTTTAAGGACTGTTTACACTGCTCAAAGCAATATGAATTGCATGAGTAGATGATGATTTATAAATAATAGATAGATACAAATAACTGAAAAAAAAGGAAAAATATAATCTCAAATGAAGTGAGAATATCTTTTATAACAAAGAAAGCATAATTTGCTTTCATATATTTATTAATGTGACACCTAATCAACATTGTCCTGGTATTTTGTTATGCTTTGGCTCTAATTCTTAATTACAAATTTAAAAAGAAAGAAAAGAAAAAAAACAACAAACAACATTAAATGAATGTTAATGAGCAATAGATTATATATATGGAAGCATCATCTCTTGAACAATATTGATTTTAGAAACTGAGAAAAAAAAGAAGATCAAGCCCTTCATAGGACTCGCTAAATTTTAGCAATAAAGTACAAAAAAAAAAAAAAAACTTCATAGGCTATTATTTTCAGGCATGATATTACAGTGCATTGCTCTGTCTACTCAAATGAAATTTCTGTAATAATTCTGTTACAAATATATGGAAAACAAATCATTCTATACTTTGGGCAAAATAATGGAGAGAACCATAAATCACTAAATCATAAAAGGAACTTCAAAAAAAAGAAAAAAAAATCAAAACATAACATACTGTCTTAACGTGAAGCCACCACATATGTTTTGATAAAAAGCAATGGAATAACAGTCATGTTAAGTATGTATCTGAAAATATTGAAAAATTCTACTCTTCAGTGAAAATGAGTAGTAATTCATACAATTAAAGAGACATTAATGGAAAACAGCAATGAACTATGGGTGAATTAATACGTGGATAGGATAAGCTTGAGCTGAAAGATGTGATTACATTTTTCATTTTAATTGAGCTCTTAAACTGATGTTGTTTCCTGAAGTTAGCACCAAATGGTTAACTGTTATAATAATCTTTACTGTAGAAAGTGTAAAAGGGGAACATTTCATAAACCTTGCAAAACAAAAATGTGTTAATGAACATTGAAACCAGAGGTAATTCCCCACAGCAAATAAAACAGAAAACCTTGCAGGCAATGTGATCGGTTGTAATGTAAAGCAGCAAGCTCAGAGGACTGGCGTAGGATGGCATTGCCAAAGACCAAAACAAGTGTGACTCAGCATTTTTTATTATTTTTTTTTATTATTATGTAATGTGGATGAATCTTAGTTGAATACTTAAACCACCAAACCTCCAAAATAACTTCCTACCCGACAGACATTCTTTGTCACTGCATATGATGGAGGGTGTTTTTTTCTTTCTTCCTTATTGAAAACACAACCATTCATCATCAGGTGATGGCACTGACTTTATGGGTGACTTAAAAGTTGCTTGACCGTTGTCTGTTATTCTTTTATAAACCTCGTGAAGAAGACAAACTGCTGGCTTGCGGTGCTGGTGGCGTGTCTTGTATTGTTTGAAAATGGTGTTGTAATTTCAATTGTTGTTTTAACCTTATACGTTTATGGTTCGAATTAATATGTTACAAATATTATTAAATGAAGATAAAGTGGGACTCCAGGAAAGATGGCAGCTAATAAGAGGTTTATTCAATAAGTAAATTCAACTTCATAATATTATCGATCTTCCCTCCTGTGCAGATCCCTCAGGTAAGCTACGCCTCCACAGCTCCAGAGCTCAGTGACAACACCCGCTATGATTTCTTCTCCCGAGTGGTGCCTCCTGACACTTACCAGGCCCAGGCTATGGTGGACATTGTCAAAGCAATGCAATGGAACTACGTCTCTACGGTAGCCTCAGAAGGGAACTACGGGGAGAGCGGTGTTGACGCTTTCATCCAGAAGTCCCGGGAGGATGGTGAGTACACTTGGCCTTGTATCTCTTTACTGCCTCCGGCTGTGGATTTTTTAATCAGGCGTCCTAACATAAGGTCTATTAGAAAACTACTGAAGCTTGGAGAGGTGAATAAAATGGAGCAATGCTGTCTCACAAGGCAAGATGAAAGGGTAAAGGAGAAACATTCTGTATTTTTTAACCGGTTCCCTCTTTAGCAGAACATATTAGCTTACACAGTAGAAGTAACTTCCTCTATAGCAAGTAACAGTTAAAAAAATAAAAAACCCAGCATGCAGAAAATGAGACACTTGAAGAGGAAAGTCATTGTCTGAGGTGTGAGGTTTTGCGGACAGACAAAATCATTTGACTTTCCTTGATGGCTGTCAATGAAAGATATAATTTCCTATCTTTGTCGAAATGATTGAGGAAAAAGACTCATTAAGATGACATAGCCTTGTGCTTTTTTGCATTCACAAGATTTGTCAGTTAGTGTCTTTATTGGTATGAATTATCTTTGTGCGAGCAAGATAGCATCTTTGGCTCTCTAGACAAAAAAACTATCAATCTAAGGGGATCTTAAATTCAATTTAGTTCAACACTGTCAGACACATTGCAGTGAGATGGTGCTGGTATTTGCAGAGTTTTATATCTTTCAGAAATCCAATTCTTCATATAATCATGTCAATGTTTTTCTATTTTTCCAACATGACCCCTCTGGTTCTCTATTTATTTATCCATTTATACATTTCTCTGTTTACACATTTTGCTGTGTTGTGCATGTTCTGTTAATCGATCTTGGTCATTCTGAGTTGTTAAAATTTTGAGAAAACGGAAGTAAAGATGTCTGCTTTCTTTCAAATACAAAGGGAGTGAATGGAGTTCCTCTCATGCTGCTTAAGTTGCCAGAAAAGTAATTAAAAAACCTCAACAGTAATGTCTCTTTCCAAAAATCTCAGCCCAGTTCCTTCAGCAAGATTTAACCGTCAGCACTTTTATAGGAAACTATTTTTCTTACTACATGAAAGTTTCTACATGAAACTGCTCATAACAAAGTCTGAGGATTATCTTGGGTAACTGGGCCATGTTTTTTTGGAAAGAGACAAGAGCTTTTCAAATGTAAGTTTTGGCACCTAAAACATCACAAGAGAAACTCAAGTAAGTCCTGTTGTTTTCCGGGGAAGGCAGATATCTCTATAGCTGACATCTTTGTTTTTTATTATGATTATTTTGGGGTGAACCTCCCCCTTTTCAAGTCCACCATTGATGTGGAAGGATTTGAGGTTTGTGTGTTGTCCGCCGGTGGTTCGGGTTGCTGAACATTCAGCCCGAAACATTTGTGTCATTTGACCAGCAGCGTAGTCATCCTCAGTCTATGTCATTTTCTGGCTCTGTCACGGCTGCCGGGGAAAATATGTTGCCGTTCAAGGTTCGCCCCAGTGTATGTGTGTCCACGTGTGTGTGCAGCAGCAGCAGCAGCAGCAGCAGCAGCGGCAGCAACAAACTGCTCCTGTCACACTGTCCTATCTGTAACAAACAGGCTCACATCTCTGAGGTCTCTGCAAAGCAAAACCTTCCGATTAAACAGGGTGGATATGTATTCCACCCCTGTGCTGATTTTGAAAGATTCCTCTAAAAAGCATCTACAAGACATCCAATTGGGGATGGAGCTTGAACAACAGAAATGAAATGTTGAAATGCAACTGATGAAGACGTTTGTCTAGCTCGCATAACTGCAATACATATTCACAATCTTTGATATCTCCAAATTTCCTTTTCACCCACATTAACCACTTGCCGACCAAATTACATTCCAAAATTGACATTATTGCACTCAGGCATGCAAATGGCCATGGCGGCATGAGTGGCTATGACTTGTTTAAAATGTATGCATCGTCAGACAATTTTTTTTTTTTTTTTTTTAAACAATAATCGCTGGATTATGTCAACATTGCTTATTAACTTTGGACATCTGAGGAACATCCTCTGCATCCATGTAAGGAAACTGGTCACCAAATAAAAAAGACGAAAATTAACAAAGAAGAACCCGTAAAGTCCCATGAATAGCAAATGAAGAGGAGTCAGTTCTTTTTATTACCACTAAACCAGGTTTAGTGTCAAAAGTGTTATTGGCTTTTAAAAATACACTCATTTTCAAAAGACGGATCACATTTTCTTTTTCTACATGCGCAAAAAAAAATTTATCGGTACCACAAAGCCTTGATTTGTTACCTTGACAGCCTGTATCGCATACGCATTTGTGCATCCACTCCAAGATCCCATTGTTTTAGTTCTGCATATCCAGAAAAAAAGTAAAATTATGAGTCAGCTCCCACAGCAACTACCCTCCAGCCAGCTTGGAATGATGCTCCCTCTATGTCCTTGATAAATTAAAATAGATGTTTCTTTTTTTTTAATTGCATATTTCTTGAGAGTATTTCACTGATACACAAGTTATAGCATAATTCGCTGTAAAATAATATTAAAGTTATAATGGCCCATTGCAGAATCAGCAGCACTTTAATATTGAGACATGATGCTGACTTCAGGGTTTAGGTTGGTCAGTTGTCCCTGTAGGCTGCATCATAGATAAAAATCTATTCTGGAGTGTGTGGTTTGCTTGCGTGTCTATTGTCGTGTGTGTAAGTGTTCATATGATGATGTGTGCACTCATGCAGGTGTTTCATTTAGTTTTCTTCGTCTCTGTCCAATTCTGGGCACCAGAGAAATGAGCGCTGACCATCCATCCATCTGTCACAGTAGTGGAAAATGTGTGTGTTCTGTTTCAGGGGATTCTTTGAAGAGTGATGTTGTCTGTGATATGTCTCACACAGACACCTCCTCCAGGCTTCCTCTCCGCTTTCTAATGTTTACCAGCCCTGTTCTCCTGGTGTGTGTTTGTTTCCTCTGAGTGTGACACATGGGGGAAAAAAAAAGGTCTAACTCAACCACAGACATCCACCACAATTCTCACATTGAGAACATCCACCGTAAACTTGCTTGCCACATTTTAACAGTATGCTTTAATTGTCATTTTTATAGAGAAGACAGGAGGAAAACCAGGAGGAAGATTAAAACTCAAATATTTTTGTTTTGTTAGATACAGAATATGTTTCAACTACATACTAATTTCTCTGTTATTTAAATATATAGGTATAGCATTGTACTAATCTTTTTTTTTTTTCTCTCATAGAGCGCAATCCTTTAGGTTATATTCAATGTTATAATTTTGGCTTTTCTCCTCAATTGCATTAGCAAGTTTAATTTCTTTTCTAAATTAAACATCTGCTTGAAAAGCTTCAATTTTAGAGTGGCAACACATAATTTGGGAAATGTGAATCGGACACATGAGGGATAAGTCATGCTCTCATATGGATTGAAATATACTTTTCCTGAGCACAACTTTTTTTTTTTTTTTTCCATCTCAGAATAATGAAAAGTATATGAAAAGCCAATATAGAAGATGTTGCTGGGGAGAGGAGGCTGAGAGAGTCCCAACTTTGACTGCAGACAGCCTCCCTCTCTGCAGAGATGTTGATTACTGTGGAGCATGCCCCAATAGATGTCATTAATCAAGTTAATGAAACACAATGTCAATAAGAACCCTAACAAGATTCTCTTGCAAACCAATGGCCTGCCTGACATCAACATGAGAAACCCTGCTAATGGAGTAACTGCCATCCCTGCTTGACGAGGAGGATTACAAGTATTAGCTGAGAAGCTGGGATGAATAGGCATATGTGTGGAATGTAAAATGAGCAAGTGGAAAATAGGAACACAAACAACTCGGTGTTGCTTCTGGGTCATTTGTTTGTGGATACAGAAAGAGGACATTATTAGCCCAGGCTGCTGTTTGGCCTGGTAACAGATTTAGACTTCCCAGCCTTTGTGTGACACTCAGCACTGAGCCTTTTCACTGCGACAGAAGATGTATAGTTTTGCAAGCTGCTCTCAAATGCATACTCCAATTCACAAAGGTTGCATTACTTTCCTAGATAGTTTTGGACAACTGTTTTGTTCACACACTAACTTTTCTCTTTAAATGCAGAAATGTTCAATACTTGTGAAAAAGGACAAATCTTTGTATTTTAGAATATTGATGATGTAGAATTGAAGCTCAGCAAGGGGAGAGAATAACCAGATGCCCCTCAAAGGACAAGAGTCACAATAATTGTAGCACGATGTTGTGTGATTTACACACTTCACTACGTATTAAATTGTGATGATGTTTTGGTGTAACATCTGTCTCAACAAAAAAGTCTGTTCACGTTTTCAGAATTATTCTAAAATTTTGTCATTTTTAATGCTCCTCAAAGTAAAAAGCTAAGCATAAAGCCTTTCTAAGACTGTTATAAAACCATATGAGTAGTTACAAAAATTCTGGTGATTTATGAACGCGCCTTATTTAGTATTCAATGTAGGCAGGCCTTCTTGTTTAATGAGCACAAAATGAACACAAATGAACACAATATCCATCCATCCATCTTCCTCCGCTTGTACGTAGTCGGGTCCCAGGGGCAGCAGCTGGACCAGGGATGCCCAGACTTCCCTCCCTCATTTCAAGAAGAGTCCGGCCACCCTACGGAGAAAACTCATTTTGGCTGCTTGTATCCGCAATCTCGTTCTTTCGGTCACTACCCACGGCTGGTGACTATAGGTGAGGGTAGGAACATAGATTGACTGGTAAACTGAGAGCTCCTTCTTCCGGCTTAGCTCCCTCTTCACCACGACATATCGGTAGAGAATCCACATCACTGCAAACGCTGTACCGATCCGCCTGTCGATCTCCCTCCATCCTTCTCTCACTCGTGAACAAGACCCCGCGATACTTGAACTCCTCCAATTTGGGCGGGACCTCTTCCCCAACCCGGAGTGGGCGCTCCACCCGTTTCCGGTTGAGCAACGTGGTCCCGGATTTGTAGGCGCCGATCCTCATTCCGGCTCCAGTGAGAGCTGGAGATCATGGTCTGACGGAGCCAACAGGAGCACATCATCTGCAAAAAGCAGAGACTTGACCCTGTGGCCACCATAACAGATCCCCTCGATGCCCTGGCTGCGCCTAGAAATTCTGTCCATAAAAATTATGAACAGAATTGGATGACAAAGGGAAGCCCTGGCGGAGTCCAACTCCCCGTATAACGGGGGTCCGTATCCGATATTCCCGGAGCACCCCCCACAGGACTGCCCGTGGAACACGGCCGACTGCCTTTTCCAAGTCCACAAAACACATGTAGACTGGTTGGGCAAACTCCAATGCCCTGGGGTGATCCCTCTTTTTAAAGAAGGGGGATCACCGGCCCGATCTGCCAGTCCAGCGGCACTGTCCCCGACATCCATGCAATGCTGCAATGGCATGTCAGGACAGCCCTACTGCATCCAGAGCCTTGAGGAACCCAGGGCGGACCTCATGTGTGGCCAAAAAGGCCTGACTGGACTCTTTCTTCAGTTTGACAGCACCCTCACCGCTGGGGTTCACCAGCGGGTTCGAGGGTTGCCGCCCCGACAGGCGCCGACAGCCTTCCGGCCGCAACTCTGGACTGCCGCCTCTACAATGGAAGCGCGGAACATGCCCCATTCGGACTCAATGTCCTCCGCCTCCCTTGGGACGTGGTTGTAGCTCTGCCGGAGGTGGATCTTGAAGCTCCCTCTGACAGGGGACTCTGCCAGACGTTCTAAGCAGACCCTCACATTACGTTTGGGTCTGCCTGGTCTGACCGACATCATCCTCCAGCATCGGAGCCAACTCACCACCAGGTGATGATCACTTTACAGCTCCGCACCTTTCTTCACCCGAGTGTCCAGGACATGTGGCCGCAAGTCCGACGATACGACCACAAGGTCGTTCAAAGAACTGTGGTCTAAGATGTTTTGGTGCCAAGTGCACATATGGACACCTTTATGCCTGAACTTGGTGTTTGTTATGGACAATCGGTAACAAGCACATAATTCTAATAACAAAACACTGCTCGGGTTCAGATCAGGGGGGCCATTCCTCCCAATCATGCCCTTCCAAGTCAAACTGTCGTTGCCAAAGTGACCATTGAGGTCTCCCAGTAGAACGAGGGAGTGCCCAGAAGGAGCACTCTCTTTTTTGGGCTATGCCCGGCTGAGCCCCACGGGTGCAGGCCCGGCCACCAGCTGCTCGCCATCGAGCCCCATCCCCGGGAGCCAGGCCTGCGGAGGGCCCCAGTGACTCATGTCCGGGCAGAGGATAACTAGGTCTTAAGTTATTTTTCATCATGAGAGTCTCTTAAGCCACGCTTAGTCTGGCCCCTCACCTGGGACCTGTTTGCCTTGGGTGACCCTTCTGGGGACATGAAGCTCCCAACATAGCTCCCAGGATCATTGGGACACACAAAGCCCTCCAGCACGATAATGTGGCAGCTCAAAGAGCTGAACACAATGTGAGTACAATTGATAAAATAAATAAATAAATATGTAGCTAATATTCTGATTGTTTTGGGAAGATCTTTCATTTGTGGTTCTGTCTTTTTCAAATAAATCACCTTTACTTGCTGAAAATAACATATAACAAATAACAGTAAAGCAACCTAACAACCAATGAGTGATAAGCAGAGTTTTATTAAGGAATTTGATTCCATTCAAAAAAACAACTTCTTGTCATATAACTTCATGAAGATAAAGTTCAAATTTATTCTCCTAAATATTTCAAATCAAATTTGTAGCGTAAGTTGAGATCCAAAATATTTTTCATGAAGATATTCAGGGAGCAGATGGCCATTAATTTTTCAGGGCAGCATTTTAGAACAGACTGGTGCCGCAAAAAAGAAAACAACAGCAGTTACAAGCTATTCCATTCCATTTGCAAAACCAAAACTTTAACATGAAAAAATAATTTCTCAACAAATGTCTTCAAATAAATGTGAAATAATTCCCATCAGCTATTCACAGTTCATCCAAACAAAGAATGAGAACGTCTTAACTTATCTCAGAGTCTCAAAGGGGCTCCTTCAATCAAATTCCTGCTGAGTACATGTGTGCATGTGTGTGCGAGTGTGAATATGTTGTGGAATTGAGTCCCAAATTGATACTGGAGTGAGTTTCGAAGTTTGACGGTCTCCAGGCAAAGGAGACGAGTCAGCAGAGCTGATCTGGGTTCCTGAAGTTAGGTGGGGTTGTGGTGAGGATGGGTGGGGGCGTGTAGAAAATTGGTATGTCCAGCAAAAGCAGCTTCTAGCATATGAAATGCAAATCACCTGTTCAAACAATAGATCCACTGATGTGATTATTTGGTATGAGGGTTCACAAATATTACTGAGGCAAAGAAATAAAAGAAAATAGATGGATAAAAAAAAAAGGAAAGAAGAAAAACTTGGTGTTTTCCAGCCTTCACAGATGGGAGTCACTTTTTGTAACTGAAAATAAAAGTGGGTTTAAAACTATTAAAAAACTATTAAAACTACTGAAACTATTTTGACACACACACACACACACACACACACACACACACACACACACACACACACACACACACACACACACACACACACACACACACACACACACACACACACTCACACTCCTCCTCCCTC
>CAAKHD010008582.1:0-11218 GCA_901007705.1 Fistularia tabacaria | reverse complement strand
GAAAAAGGCCGGGGAGGGGGGGGGGGGGGGTTGTGGAAGCTCCCCACAAGGGGCCCTCCGCCCCCCCCCCCCCCTCCACCGGCCGCCGCACAGCGCTCAGGACGCGAGCAGGAAGCAAAAAGGGAGAAAGTAGAAACGGAAAAAGAAAATGTAAACGCGGCACAAACGTCACAAACGCTTCGTGAACACGATAAATACACAAAGGCTCGGACCCAATGCTAACATGCTACTGTTGCTAAATAACTTCACCATGCGCTGTTTCACTGAAAAAAGTGTTTTTCAACCTCATGAAGACTTATTGATAATTAATAATAATAATTAATAAGATATATAATTAATAACAATTAATTTATTGAGTATTTGTAATTCATTTATTCAATTTTTTATTCAATTATTAATTAAAAGCAATGGGTTTTTATGTTGTTTTATGCTATAAATATCTGTTTTCACAATATTTTGAAACAAATTGTATATAGGTAATAGTAATATTTAATTTAATGTAATATAATATATATTGTATTACTCAAAATATAAAAAGAAATCAAATTATGAATACATGAAAATAAAACAAAATATATTATGCTAATACATTTTCACAATATGGTTAAATAAATTTAATATAAATAATATTACTATTTAATTTGATGAAATCTAATGTATATTGTTTTCCATAAAATATAAAAAATAAATAAAATCAGGAATACGCACATATCAATAAATGTTAATATATATCTGTTTTCACAATATGTTGAAATAAATTGTATACAAATAACATTAATATCTGAGTTAATGTAACATAACAAATATTGTTTTGCATGAAATATAAAAATAAATCATATTACGAAATCCAGGAAAATTAAAAACAAATTGTTTTGACTCACACACTCACACACACACACACACACACAAACACACACACACACACACACACTGACACACACACACACACACACACACACACTGACACACACATGCAAATCTTCGAAGTCCTGTGTTTGTTAGACTTTTATCTCATTTCCGTTCTGAAGATGGTGGTCACGTCACCTCCCCCACCTCCACCCTCCCGCCGCCGCCGCCCCCGCTCTTCCTCTCGCCGGCGGTGGGCCGCTGCGATGCGTTCGCTGACCACGTGGATAAACACCTCCTCCTGAGCTCATGATGTTACTTCCGTACATAAACACATGGCGGGAGGGGCCATGAGAGAAAACAGGGATGTAATGAATCCCACATTCAATCCCCCGTCCCCTCCAACACCGCCAGCACCCCACCTTTTCTGGGTGGGGGGGCTGAGAAGACCCTCCCCCCCTCCGGCAGATGCGAGGAGGGTCCAACAAATAGCGATTCCACTTTGACATCCAGTTGGCCTCAGGTTCCCCCCGCCAGCAAGCCACCTGTTGCTCCTCTCTAAACGCTGCCTGGTGAGGAGGAAGTTCTCTCATGTGGAACTGAACCCCCCCTCCCAGGAACTGTAATGACTTAGATAAATTGGCCTCTGCGTCACTCGGGCCTTTTACATGCTTTAGAATGAGGCGGGCAGCGAGGAGGCGGGGGTTGGGCGGGGGAGGGGCGGGTGGATGTCGGAGGGTGAATTTCAGCCGCCGGGGGCCAGATGCTACCAGCTATCCTCTGAGGAGAGCTGGATATGAAGGAGCGGGAGGAGGGGGACATCTGCTGCGACCTCAGAAGATCAGATTAAAACGACCAAATCGCAGCTTGTAGTTTCAAACAAAGGCTTTAACGGACTACAAGTCCCATCGTCTGTTTTTTGGGATGGACGGGAATGGTGTGAAATTAGCATCCGTGGCGGCTAACTGAAAAGAAACACTGAACTCCACCAGCTACGGACTGCTTTTTTTAGCCGATATCGCCAATGGGCGACTGGCAAACGCTTGAGGCCGTCGCTAATGTTAGCGTTTGCGATAACCTAGCCGTCCTCGCTCATTATAGCCGTGTTTAGTCGTACTCTTTTCCTAATGTCGTAAAAGACGCAGTAAACCGATCGGCGGGTTGCCGTCGCCATCGCTCGGCGAATCACGGATTGACATTTCCAGCGGCGCCCGGCCCCGCTTGTATAGACCGGTGCGCTAATCTGTCCATCGATGGTTTAAATCATGATTAGCTGCACCGCTAGTGCCCCATTTAGACGTGTGTGTGCGTGTGTTTTCAACATCCACGGGGCCTTTTATGGATGTGCAACGACTGCGGGGAACTTTGTACCGGTAACTTCAAATTACTTAAAATGCTCTTTTAATCAAACCTAATTAAACCACAGGCAATTACCGAAGTGAAATTAGCGACATTTACAGGCGTCCATTTACTTGATTAAAGGTGGATGACGAGGCCGAGGCCGAGCGAAGGCCAATACTCGGCCAGATGAAAGCAATAGGTCTAGATATTGGGTGTCAGGCGGAGCAAACCCAACAAACCCCACAGGTAAATAAATGAAGAGCGGTGAGGGTGTCGTGTCCCGCCCCAGGGCCGGGGTATCGCGTGCGCCTCGGCCCCGAGTGTCGGGTGCTCCTTCTCGGGTCCCCCGGCGCCGAAGCAGGGGGGGCCTCCGGTTACAGGGCGGGGGAAATCCGGCCCGGCTCCGTTACCGAGCCCTCGGACAAAGGGCTACTCTCGCATAAAAGTACCGGGATAGCATGGCAACACTACCACCACTGCAAATACCTATATTAGCGTCGTAGCTAACGCGTTACCAACACTGCCGGGTACTTTCATCTGTTTGAAACGTCCCCGCGTACCTCGACATATCCACCGCTGGCACGCAGGGAGCGAAGCGACGTGATTTAGCCAATGCCGACTCGTGCTAGTTAGCTAGCCAGCTAGCAAGCTAGGGGTGTGGGTGAACAGCGAAAACCATTCGCTTGATAAATCTCATTTCTCGTACCATTTAATATGTAATACAGTGGCCCCTGAAGATATGAATCACTTTCTAAAGTTATTTTTTTTTAGATACGAAGCGCAACTCCCGCAAATTTTATCCTTGAAATACGGAAAAAAACAATCAAGACACGAACACAAGAGCGAGAAAATCAAAATTGGAGCGAGATCCCACAACTCCAATACGCCTCATTGGCGCTGCTCGCTGCTCTCACCTTGAAGAACGCCTGGCAGCTCCCAGCAGCCCTCATTTAATGTCACGGTCATTTGAAATGAATAATCATCATAAGTTGATTGTAATGTTGAGTTGATTGTAAGTGTAGGTTTTTGGTTCGGTGTTTATGTTCGTAGTCTCGTAAACACTCGTCGCATCTGCACTCGTCTGAGTCTGAGCTGAGGATTCTCGTCACATATTATGATTTTTGTTCTTTCATTATTAATATCCATCTTTCTCAGGGTTTTTCTGCATTGACATCCTTATTGTGTGAGTGGGTTGGAACAAATTAACTATTTTTCAGTTATTTTAAATGGGGAAAATTCATTTAAGATACAAAAAAATCAACATACCGACCCCCTTCTGGAACAAATTAAATTCAATATATCTATACATTTAATATGTATAGATATAGATTTAGGGTTGCTAAATCGGTCGACTAGCAAGCATTAGCCTGCTGATTGACACACAGCCATTCACCTTCTCATTCACATATCTGGGCATTTTTTTGGGGTCTCCCACATGTTTTTTGGGGAGGAACCCAGAGAACCCGTGCATATCAAGGAGGAGCATGCAAACCCCGCAGCGAGGGGCCCCATCCAGCTTTCCACCACTCACTGCTCATTTAAGGGACACCATGTCTGCGACAGCCATGTATTTTCATCTGACCAGCCGTTTCGTCCAATCGGAGGCGTTCTCCTCCCCCCTCTGGTTCCCGCTGGATATGAATAATAAAGCGGGGTGTGGAGGGTTGACGGCGGGTCGCGTCCAGCTCCCTCTTTACCGTGTTATTTACTCAGCGGAAGCAGAAATTGATCACATTATTGCGTTAAGAGGGACCTGATTCGTTCTAATCAGCCTGCTATTGGCAGGCCGGGGGCCCCGGGGCCCCGCCGTCACATGAGGGCTCCTCGGGGCGGCCATAGGTCAACCTGACTGAGGCCGCTTTACGGCTTCATATCACCCCCGGTGACCTTTTCACCGCCGCCGACAAAGACGGGAGCGAAGGGGGCGCGCGGCGGCGGATGTATTAGCTCCTGCCGCCGCGCGCTAGCTTCGCCGACGACTCGGAAAACAAGCGGCGTGTGTGCGAGAAGTGCCATTAAGGCCGTGACCTACGAGCTGTATTTCTCTGCAAAAAGGGCTGACATTTATGGGGAGGGAGGGGGGGGCAGAGCCAAGATTAGCAGGAACTCAATCACTGGGGGGGAAATCAACAATTCGGGGGTTTGAAATGCTCGCCCGTGACCGTTTGCCCCGACGCTTTTTTTTTTTTCTCCCCATGAATGTAAAACTGTGTAACCGACCAGGTGCGCTAACCTGTCCCCCCCCCCCTCCTGGCCGTTGCATCACGCCAGCTCATTAATCAAACCCGCCGGCCGGCCTCTGTTTGCTCACGGCCGGAGGGGGCTCGCCATTGGCCGGCGCTTGTTGATCCAGTCATAACACCTCGGCGCATTAAGATGGCCTTGGGTCCCGGGTTTAATCTTCAACAGATCTTCGCCGCAGCTTATCGGTTTCAGCGAAACGCCGCCGCCGCAGCTACCGGCGTCTTCGAGCGCACACTCCGCGCTGAATACAGGGACAGCCGGTGGTTCTTTGTAGCTCTGCCGGGTTGCAAATCACATTCAGTAAAGGATGTAAACATTCACTCACTCATTCATTCATTCAGTAGCCGGGCTGCTTCTTAAAGCTGTTGATAGAATAGTTTTATGGTTGTTTTACATCCATAAACAGAATTTGAGTGCAACTCCACAATTGTAGACGAGATGCTGGTTAATAAATCAATAAAAGTACATCATCGCATAAGCACAGAAGTGAGATAAGTTTTACAAATGGTTTTAGTTGTTAAAAATGCTGGTATGAGTTTCTGCACATACGCAAACCCTCTCATTCACCCACTCATTCACACCAAATACAGACAGACATCGATTCACCCTCTCGTTCACACCTCTGGACAACGCAGGGTCTCCAGTGAACCTCCTGCGTGTGTTCGGACTGTGTGAGGAACCCGGAGAACCCTGAAGAACCCCACCCGGGGAGAACACGGAGACTCCACGATATCCGGTGAATTTCTTCCTGCGTCCTCCTGAAGACCAACCACAGGCGGACCTGCGACGGGGCCTTCGCCGAGCAGCCGCCATCGGCTCGCAGGCGCCGGCGAATTCTTGGCCATATTTAAAGACGGTTATTGCAGAAATGGCTCTCTTCCTGTTGTTGTTTTGGGGGAAGCTCGATTTTATTCCAGCCTCAGGAAGCGGAATAATTTCGACGCAGATGTTTCTCACTGTAAACAGCCGAGGCGACGCAAGGGGGGGGCAGCGGGGGGGGGGGTTACAGACGCGGAAAAAACTGAGCGAAAAAAACGACATTTTAATTAAATTCAAGGCTCCGAGAAGGGGAATAAACCCGTAAGAACTTTAATAAGACCTCAAGAATAGTGCAAATGAAAATTAAAACTGGTTTTAATCGCTCTTATTTTTTATTTTGATCGCGCGGTGACGTATCGAGAAGCTGACTCGGGATTTTATTTCTTTTTTCCTTTTCCTTCTTATTTATTTAATCGCGGCATTTACACCTAAATTGCAGACGTGGGGGTAATTAAGGCCAGAGCGGAGGTTATATTTACACCTTCCAGGCGAAAAGGAGGAAAAATAAATCCCAGACTTGAAATTAAGAAATTAAAGTCTGTAATTAAACGCGCTGAAATTGCTCGTCCGATGTGTGTGTGTGTGTGTGTGTGTGTGTGTGTGTGTTGGAGGTCGGCGTAAACGTTTTCAAACACCGACCGTGAGAAAAGCTAAAAGCAGGAATATCAGATGTTTCCCTGTGAAGTGTGAAAATGTGTATTTATTAGATGATTTCACTGCAGACTGGGAGGCAGGTGACCAGCGCGGCTGCACGTATGCGTACGCAGAACCAGAAGGTCCTCGGTTGGAATGGAGTCTCCGTGTTCTCCCTGTGGGGTTCCTCAGGGTTCTCCGGGTTCCTCCCACAGTCCAAACACATGCAGGAGCTTCACAGGAGATACGTGAATCGCCCAGACGTGTGAATGAGTGAATTGTTGCGCGTCCAAATAGGATGAGGGGGTGAATGGTTGTACATCTCTATATGACGTGTGAATGAAAGGGTGAACGGCTGTATGTCTCTATGGTGCGTGAATGAACAAGTGAATTGTTGTGTGTCTCTTTATGACTTATAGATGACAGAGTGAACGGTCATATGTCTTTATGGCGAATGAATGAGGGAGTTTTACGTCTCTAAATGACTTGTGAATGAGTGAGTGAATGGTTGCGGTGAATGTTAATGAATGAGTGAATAGTTGCGTGTCTCGACATGATGCGTGCATGAGTGAATGAATGGCCGTATGCCCCTATATGACGAATGAACGACAGAGTGAATCTATGTGTGGCCCTGTGATGGAACCAGGTTGAAACCCGCCTCTCGCCTGATGACAGCTGGTATAGGCTCCGCCCCCCTGCAACCCTGAGTATATAGATAATGAATGAATGAATGAATGAATGATTTTGTCCCTGGAAAATCTGTGAAACTGATCTGACCGAGGCTTCGCTGTGGAAAAAAACATTTTTGGGGGGGGTTTACGCACATTTTGTGTCCCTGTGTGCTTACTTAGCGGGTCAATCATTAGCCATTAGCATCAGCGCTCAAACACACACACACACACACGGAGAGAGGGTCGGTTCCCCTGCAGGATCCCTAAACACACCTCACCTTTGCTCCAGATGTTTGCAGACAGGTGGTTATGATGCAGCAGATACCAACCATTCATCCCCGCCGATCGATGGCGACGCTCCGTTACACAACCGCCGCTTGACCCCAACCCCGTCACCATGACAACGGGGTTCTTTCTACCCCATCCCCCCTGGAACAGAAGGACACAAATCCAGCCGCTGAATTACTATCGGAAAGTAATCTGATTACAGCACCTTCGACCCCAGTAAGGAGCCACGCAGATGTTTAAATCCCACCAACGAGAGCAGTTATCCATTCATCATCCTCCCATTCATTCATTCACTTTAATTATTTGTTCTTTTATTGATCGATCGATTGATCGGTTGCCGTGGCTACTCCAGGCACCCCCCCCACCCCCCCGACTGAGATGTTCATGAAGCTGTGGCTTAAAGCTGGGGGCCGGGGAGGGTGCGGCAGGAGGTGACCAGAACGCAGCAGGTGAGTGAATCATTCACTCACTCGCTCATTCATTCATTCATTCATTCATTCATTCTTTTACTCATTCATTGATGCACTCGGGACTCAGGGTTGTGGGGGGGGAGTTAAGAGGCGGGTTCACCCTGGATCAATCACAGGACAACCATTCACTCATTCACAAGTCATGGAGAGACGTACGACCATTCACCCTTTCATTCACACATCATAGAGACATAGAATCATTCACTCGTTCATAGGTCTTATAGAAAACAACCATTCACTCATTGACACATCATATAGATAAACAACCATTCACCCTTTCATTCACACATAATATAAACATACAATTGTTCACTCATTCATAGGTCATATAGACAGCAACCTTTCATTTATTCACACGTCGCATCGAGACAAACAACAATAAATAGAGACATGCAACCATTCACTCATTCACACATCTCATTGATACATGCAACTATTCACTCATTCACGTGTCACATAGATGTAAAACTATTCACCCTTTCATTCGGACATCACATCGTGACATATATCCATTCAATAATAGAGACATACAACTGTTCACCCTTTCATTTAAACATCATAGAGACATAAAATCATTCACTGGTTCATAGATCATATAGAAAACAGCCATTCACTCATTCACACGTCTTGTAAATAAATAACCATTCACCCGTTCATTCACAGGTCACATAGAAACTTACAGTCATTCACTCATTCATGTGACATCTAGATGTAAAACACAGAGGCACATATCCTTTCACCCATTCACATGGAACATGGAGACGTACGACCATTCATCCTTTCATTCCAACATCCTAGAGACGTACAATAATTCACTCATTCATAGGTCATATAGAAAACAACCATTCACTCATTCACACGTCATGTAGAGACTTAAAACCATTCATTCATTCATTTCCTCGTCATGTAGATAAACAACCATTCACCCTCTCATTCACGTGTCCGGGCCGTGCAGGGTCTCCATTGAACCTCCTGCATGTGTTTGAACTGCGGGAGGAACCCGGAGAACCCTGAGGAACCCCACGCAGAAAGACCTCCTGTGGGAATCCAACCATGGACCTTCTTGTTTTGTGAGGAAGTTCCACCCACGGGGCCTCCTGTTATCCAACCACACAAACACCCTAAACAAGCGCCGTCACTTCGAAGCGCCACCTGGTGAGATGTTTCCTCAGGTCATCAGCTGAATTCATCATAACATGAAGACGTCGAGACCCGGAGAGAGTGTGTGCATGAGTGTGTGAGTGTGTGTGTGTGTGTGTGTGTGTGTGCGTGTGAGCGTGTGAGTGTGTGTGTGCACACACAAACCTCCAGTGGTTAACCAAACGCTGCAAACTGTATAACTAACGCTCAGGCCTCATTCATAAGCTGTTTACCTTGTCGATAAATCACGGCGTCCCGGAGCGACGGGCGCTGACAGGCGGCTAAAGAGGAGGGAGCGGGATTTGAATTTTAAACCCACGCCTCCCCGAAGGAAACCCAGGGGTTTTTTTGTTGTTTGGACGGCCACCGGAAATGGCGCCGGGGGATCCAGAAGTGTGCGTGTGATTAACATTCCCCCAATCGTATCGTCTGAATATGCAAATCAGCTCCTCTCATTCTACGTTCCTGGAAGACACGGTGTGTCGGACTTTTACACATTTATAACACTTTTAGAGAGCGATAATGAGGAGGGGAAAACAGAGAAGCACATCGTTCGGCATTTAGTGCAAAATAAGTGACTTGGAAAGTAAAAGTAATGGATTACTTTACGACTTCCTCGAGGGAAGACTTGAGTATTTCGCAACGCTGGCCGAATAATTATCGTTGTCATTCGTGACCGAATACATGAGAAGATGCGCCGCGGTTGAGCTGAAAAATAAATAATTAGAAATCAAATGAAAAATATCTGAAGAAACAAATATAAATTTTACATAGAAATGGATACAGATTTTTGAAATGATGAAGAAAACTATATTTGACATAAATTTACATTTTGTAAATATATGTATCAAAAACACTTTTTGTGAACCCAATAAATTATGATTATAAATGATTTTAGAAAAAAATATGCATATCATTTTACATTGAAATTTAGACACATTTGTTGAAGAGATGATTAAAATGACATTTTACATTATTCATATATGTAAATATATTTATCATAAATACTTTTTGTGAACCCAATAAATCATTATTACAAATATTTTTAGGAAAAAAAGTATACAAAATATACATAGCATTTTACATTGAAATGCATAAATGCGTAATATTTGTTTAAAAATGTAAAAAAAAAGAAAAAGAAATGATGAATGGCTAAAAAATAGTGTATCAGAAAAAAGTACATATGTTTATATTTGAAATACATATAGTTCAACATGAGTGTCATTATTTGACAAATGTTTGTCTCAAATGACAAATATTTCCATCTTATCTATTTTTACAAAATGATTGCCGCACGCTGTACTGCAGCTCATAGTACTACAACGTGTAGTACTTCAACGTGTTGTACTACACTCTATCTATATTGAGTCCAGTCATATTCGAGATTGTGTTCTAGTATATCTACTGCATTGTATAGCATGGTGGTATATTGCATTGCATTGCATTGCATTGCATTGCATTGCATTGCATTGTCTTGTAGCGTAGCAAAGCATAAGGTAGCCTAGCATTTCATATCATCTCATGCCTATTTAAAAACTTGCACAGTATCTCATGATTTGTTAACAAGAATGGGAATGATAATTTGAGAAAATAAAATAACAATAATAATTACTATTAAAATAAAGCAATTAATTGTTTGATCAGCCAGAAATATTTCGAGCAAATTTTCTATTCTAATCCATAATGAAATTAAATTAAATTAAATTTTTACATTTTACATTTTAATTTTTCCTTCTGAAATCACTGCTCGATATTTAGAAGAAAATAAAAGTCACCTTTTCAAAATAAAATAACTTGTGTTTCATCCAATTCTAATTTTATCCAAACTTTGCTTAAATCGGGTCGTTTTCTTCAGTTCGGGAAGAAAAGTCGTGTTTTTGAATCTTTCCAAACGTCGGCCGATGTTTTATTCAATCCGTGTTTGAGCTTCAATGACACGGAGGCCCTCAGGAGGTGAGGTTCCTCCACGAGCCTCATCACATCATGACCAGAAGGTCAGAGGAGGCATCTGATGTAAAGAAAAGAAATGAAAAAAATAAGAAAAAGAGAGGGAGAAAAAAAGGGAACAACCTGTGTAATAACCGTAGTTATTATCGTGCAGGAACATAATGACCCCCGATGCAGTTTAATCCTGCCGCGCTTCCGCATGATCACTCCGGTTGGACCAATTCTGAATCTCACTGTTGCTCTGCAGGGCCTTTATTGTCCGCGGATTCTGTGTGTGTGTGTGTGTCTGTGTGTGTGTGTGTCTGTGTGTGTGTGTGTGTGTGTGTGTGTGTGTGTGTGTGTGTGTGTGTGTGTGTGTGTGTGTGTGCATGCTCGTGTCCTCAAAGTCTTTTACTGTATCTTTTAAAATCGAGAGTTTTCAGACGGACTGCCGGTGAGGATGTTCAGAAGTTTGCAAAAACGTTGAGAAGACTTACAGACACACACACACACACACACACACACACACACACACACACACACACACACACACACACACACACACACACACACACATACACACACACACACACATATATACACAAATAACTTCTAAAACTGCTCATTAAAAAAAAAAAATCACCTGATATCATGACTTATCAAATCATCTGCACAGATGTCAAGGTGTGTGTGTGTTTTCGTGAGCGTGTGTGTGTGTGTGTGTGTGTGTGTGTGTGTGTGTGTGCTTGTGTCCTCTGTGTGTTTTACTGTAACTGTTAAATCTCCATTTATAGGTTGTAACAAGAATTTTGCCGACTAACTGCCGATGAGGACCTTGAG
>CAAKHD010008577.1:0-11434 GCA_901007705.1 Fistularia tabacaria | reverse complement strand
GGGGGGACAGCGGGGACTGAGTCGGAGGGGCGCAGTGATGGGCGGGTGTGTTGGGTGGGGGGGGGGGGGGGGGGGGGGATTTACTTGTTGAATAATATTGAAACAGTTGAGAAGGTCCAGGAATTCAATGGCAGGTTTGGAGTTATTATTGTCAATGCGGAAATAAAGTCACCTAACAAAAGGATGGATGATAAGATGGCACTCACCCGGGTCAAAAAGTCTGGAATTGTGAGAGGAAGGAAGAGTTTGGCTTAGGAGGGCAGTAAATGACAGCAGTGACGAGAGGAGAGGGACCAGACCGTTTGAAGGCAATGCATTCAAATGAGTGAATATTGGTGAAGGAGATGGGAGTAATTTTGATGTCCTTTTTATAGATGACTGCTGTGCCACCACCCCGCCGTTCTCAACGGGGGTTTTCAGTATATGCAGGTGTGGTCTCATTTAGAGTGAAGTAGTCCAGGGGTTTGTGGCAGGTTTCAATAAGCCAAAGAAAATACAGTTTATTGTCAGTGATGTTTTCATTTAGGATGAGGCTCTTGTTGTTGGGAGAGCGGGTGTTGAGGACAGACAGTTTCAGGTGCCGTGATTTTGTAGTGTGAAGCAAACAGCGAGGAAGAGGGTCGAGATTGGTCTGACACACGTGCAGGTTGTTGAGATGACATAATGCAGACGGCGGAGGTGAACGATGGGACCAAAGAGATGGTATGGTGTTTGCAGATGAAATGTGGTAGGAGAACATGCGGCCAGAGCCACGATGTGGAGGACTGGAACTTGGGAGTAGTCCGATATGTAGGAGTGAGGCAGCGCAGACCGGGCGGCAGTGGTTGTTGAGTCCGCAGAGGCTCAAGGTGGAGTACTCCAGCGGCACACTCTGCAGGGATAGTGCTAGCCCGATGCTAGCGTTAGCCTCGGGCTGGCAAAGTCCTTGTGATGAGGGATATGCGCGCTAATTACGAGTACCCTGTGCGGTGGCTGTGTGATATCCTGCCTTCCAGGAATGCATCCAGACAGAGTTGTCAGCCTGGTGTTTCTGTTCCGGGAGTCGGCTTGCAGTCCTGAGTCCAAGACAGCGATGGTCCCGCCGGTTCCCCGCAGAGCCGCGCTGCAGTGGTGTGACGGCATGAACTGCGTTTTTGTCCTCCAGCTGAGGGGGATCACCACCCTGGTGAGTAAGGTGTGCAGTGGCTTTGTGATATCCTGTCTCTCAGGGAATGCGTCCAGCCACAGTGTTGTCGGCCTGTGTTTCTGTTCCGGGAGTCGGCTTGCAGTCCCGGGATCTGAGGCAGCAAACATTTGATCTTCTAAGAGATCTACTTTATCTCGGTGACCATGTGATGCCTTTCCAGCAGCGGCTGGGGGGATGGAAGGATGGGGATGGAGCAGACCCAGGCCGTCTCCAGCCGTGTGAATCCTTGACCCCCCCAGATGGCAGCCCAATACTGTTCCCAACATGGCTCCTCTGGAAGAACGTCTTAATTAGAACCCTGCTCTGGATAATGAGCCTGATTTCTGAGATAGAGCTTCTTCTCTTCTTCTGTCCATGAATTTCATAGAATGGTGAGTGGATCCCGCATGTTCTTCTCCTCCTGCTCCTCCTTCCCTCAGCTTTCTTCACCAATGTCCTCCTCCACCAGATGAGGGAGCAGATAAACCTGGTGGTGTTCCAGCGTGTCCAAGGACTTAATCATGTCCACATCAGACTCCTTTGCAGGTTCTTCAGCTGAGGACATGAGGTCTATGGTTGTCAGGAGAGGGAGGAGCCACAGGAGAAGAAAAAAGCATCCAGACTGAAGGGAGCAGGAGACCAGCCCCGAACATCAGAAGCAGGGCATGAGGAGAGACTGACTGTCATGGGCTTTGTTTCCATTTCAGTTTAAACACTCCCAAAAAACTCCAGGATACAGATGATTGGTTTCCTGAAGTTTACTGGGAATCTTGTGAAACTATTCAACAAAAGTCTGCATTTTTAAACAAACAAAAAATCACTGCACTATCTTATATATAGAATAGCCCAGCTATCCTAACTCGCGCAGCCAATGTGGTGGAACGCGATCCATCAACGGCAAAATATATAGCTCACTTAACTTTGTGAGAACTAGCACCACAGCAGTTTTGATAGTCAAACTTAAATAGCTTTTTAACTTTGTTATTGAATAAATACGACTCACAGACGTTGCCTTAGCAGAGAGAATAGTCTACCAACTGCAGGGCTGCTGACCATTACTGTACTCACACTACTGTAACTGATGGCCCAGCATTCACTGCTTCCATGTTGCTATGGTAACAAATATCACATAGAACTGTGTTTTCTAAAAACAAACATTTTGTAGGGGCATAACACTGACTCTGAGAGGAAGGCTCCATTGAGGTCCAGCTGAACAGGAGACCTGATATCAGAATGCAGTTGTTCTCCAGAGAAGGTGAGGGCTCACGGGTCAGCATCACTCTAACGAGCTGATCTGTTTACATCACCGCTTCCTCTCCATTCCCTCTCTTTCACTGGTGACCTCTGGACAAGCTGCTGGACACAGAATCTGTAGCCTGGTGGGCAACTTTACAGAGACAACAAGCATCTTCTCACACCCCTGGCCTACCACATCCTTGAGGTTCCACTCTACTGCATGCCTGGAGCTTCTCCATCCAGTTCTGGGATGTGCTCCACTGGGATGCTTCAACCCGACAGATGATGTGAAGCTCAGGTCCTGAATGGTAGATATCATCACCACTTTATCTGCACTGCTGATCACAGGGTCAAGAATGTGAGGAGAAACTCCTGAGGTCAGAGGTGATTCACAATGAGGTATCGGTGATCTCCAGCCTGTGACAGCTTCATGGTGACAGATGGATCTCTGCACACATGAGGTGTCAGAAAAGAAGTTTGGATAGATGTTCTGAACACACTGAGATGTTGTGGCTAAAAGCCCACCATCCTAAGAAGCAGAAGCTGCTGTTGAGCATGTCTGGGTGGACAGAGGAGGAATGGAGTGGAATGCTATGTTACCTTCTTAGTCCGAACCCTGAGGATCTCTCCCAGAGGACCCCCACCCAGGACTGATCACAGCTGACTGACGCGTCATTGGTGAGTGGTCCAGATCAAAGCACGCCTCTCACCAAACATGGATCCAGGAACCTGCTGAGCAGGATCCTGGATCCATGATGGATGACCTGCTTTGTATGTGTCAGACCTTAGAATAAACTTCTGCTCCAATCAAGAGGCTCCATCCCTCCTCCATCTCAGCAGTTCCTCTGCACCGTGTAAGCTCAGAGGAGAAGCTCTATGGTGCACACCACTTACCTGAGGAGCAGAAACAGTGCTGACATGCCAGAATAGCGGTCCGAAGCAAACAGAATCCTGAAGGCAGAAGGTCCCGGGAGATGAACGCTGACTGAGGAAATGAAATGGTTCTAAAGGAATGAGGCGGAGGGTTGGAGACCTGAAAAGAGGGTCTCATGCTGACCATGCATGTTTCTATTTGGTTTGATAGAGCGACAGTATCTCCAACTGGTCACCAAGCATCTCCTTTGAAAGGTGTCAGATGAAGCCTCCAGTGTTCAGAGGCTTAGTTCCAAAAGCAGAGGTGCTCATGGAGGAAACCTCTGAAGGACCAGGTTCTTGTTTGGGGTTTAGAACCATTACAGAAGCTGTGGATGACCAAAGAGATCAAAATGCTCCTTCAGGAACAGTGCCTTCAGGTCTGGGGATAAGCCTCAGTACAGGGCTGCCAAAGCCAATCTGAGAAGAGGAATAAGAGAGGCCAAATTGTCATATAAGGAGGAGATTGCGGAGCAGTTCAACAGCAATAACATATGGGAGGTGTGGCAAGAAGTCCAAAATATCACCAACTACAGGTCCAACAACCTCATGGTAGCCGATGGCGATGCCGCACGGGCTGAGGAACTTCACCACTTCTTTGCCCACTCTGAGGCAGGGACACCAGCGGCAGAACAGGGTACAGGGCAAATAGATCCACTGAACACCCTGGTTTCACCCCTTCATTCTACACCCTCCCACCTAGAACACAAAGAGAGCTACACCAGGCTGCTCTTAGATTTCAGCTCCACTTTGAGGAACAAGGCGGATGGGAAGAGTGGTAGTCTGATATTAGGGATGGATTCAAAATGAAAGAACGGGGCACCCAACGTCCCTCAACGTCCCTCAACGTCCCTGGCTGACAGGGGGGCCTCCGAAGGAGGGCAAACCGTGCTGGCAAGGACAGGTTTGACTTGGGACACATGGAAGCTTGGGTGGACGCGGAGGCTAGGAGGCAGACAGAGACGAACTGTAGTGGGACTGATAAGACTATTTCTTATTGAACAATGAATCTAGGGGCTAACTTCCTGGAGATGGACTTCAAAGACATGTCATAAGATGAGGGCCAAACCCTCTGCCCAGGTGAACAGACGGGAGCAGGGATCCGTTTCCAGTCAAAGCGGCAGTTCTGTCCAGAGGTGCGTTGTCGTGCAGCCAGGGCATCAGACCAGACACGTTTGCAGTGACAGATATAATGGCGGGCTGAAGTGACTGCAATATCCCTCTCATCTGCGGGGAAGAGTGGTGGTCGGTAGCCCAGGGAGATTTCGAAGGGGGACAGGCCAGTGGCAGCGGAGACGTGTGAATTATGAGCATACCCAGGGATGGAACTGGCTCCATTCAGAAGGGTTGGTGGACGTGAAGCATCTGAGGGTAGCCTCAAGTTCCTGATTCATCTGCTCCATCCTACTGTTGCACTGGGGATGAAAGCCTGAGGTAAGAGAGACTTTGCCATTGAGTGCAAGGCAGAATTGTTTCCAGGAAGGTAGTTATGGTTCCTTTATTGTAGTTAACTTGGACACCTCTATGCTTTTTCAGACATTTATCCGTATTTTGAGTTTCTACTATTGTGGCTTGTCACCGCAACCTATTTAGTACCGCAGAAAGTCTTGTACTGGAGACTTTTTGGGTGTCATTTTGGAGGAGGGTTGAGTTGATCCCGACCAGTCAGGGGTCCAGTCAGGTCCCCATGCATTCCCCATATTATATTGCCAACAGTTACACTAATCAACGGCAGTATGCTCAGTATCCCTCTCAGTCCACAGAGTCCTTGCAACAAAAACGGGTGCCAGGGTCTTGGTCGGTCCATTGTGAGAGCAGAGTACAGCGTACACTATTCTCTTTGAAGAATTAGCGCTCGTGCTGGGCACGACACTCTCGTCAATTGTCTCAATTGTAGATGCTGATGGTGCTGGCACTTTCTTGCAGTGATTGGTGTGTATCCATGTTGCCCTCTCAGTGACCTTAACAGCAGTGTGGGTGGTTGGGAGAACCTGGAACAGGCCTTACCACCTTCGGTGTCTCCAGCTCTTCCTTCTGTAATACTTCACCACCACGAAGTCTCCTGGCTCCAAGTTGTGTAGTGGGCCTTCTGCAGGGGTGGGCAGCGCTGCTTTCACCTGTGTTCTGATATCAGAGAAAGCTTTGGACATATTAATACAGTATGATATCATATCTGCCTCAAAGCATTAGGTTGACAGTGGAGGGCTCCTTGCTTCATCTATTCCTATGTGGGGCGGGGTGGCAAACAGGAATTCAAAGGGGCTTAGATTTGCCTTTCCCCTTTTCCTCATTCTCATGTACATCCGGACTATGCGTAACACTTTAATCCACGTTAGTCCTGTCTCCTAACAACATTTGGCCAGCTTATTTTTTAGTGTGCCATTCTCCCTCTCTCCTGCTCCTCCCGATGCTGGGTGATAGGCGCAATGTCTTCTGGCGAATGGGGTCCCATTATCGCTAGATATTCAATTTGGTATTTCCCATCCAGAAATTATGTCGGTCATTAAAAATTTCACAACTGTACCTGCCATTTGTTTTTTCGTGAGGAACGCTTCTACCCATTTTGGCCACATATCCACCATAACCAGGCAGGTTATGGGTTCTCTTCTACTGGGTGTAACTCGATGAAATCCATCATCAAATGTTCGAATGGTCTGGTTGGGCTTGGATGCGTTGTTTGGTGTACTGGTATTGGGCGCCCTAGATTGTATGTTGCACAAATAACACAAGCCGGGCTTTTGTGTACTTTTGTGCATAAGCCGCAAAACCTCTCGTGTACCACAACACATTCACTGACTAACACATTCCCCCTTTTGACACATGGTCTAACCCATGTGTTCATTTAGGGAAATGTAAAAAGAAGTGTTTAGGGAGGGTTTACCATCAGGTCCAAACCATCCTTGTGGAGTGTGTGATGCGCCTGAGGAAGACCAGAGACGGCATTCCGTTGGGTGACCATATCTCACAGGGGACGTTCTTGTGTTGAGTAATTAGGGATGACAATCCTACAATAGGAACAAATACCCAGAAAAGACATCAACTGCTTGGAGGTTTGCGGTTTTGGGAGGCAACAGATAGCGGCAATTCACTTAGGTGACAATGTTTTCTCCACGGAATTGACTATGTGCCCTAAAAACATCACTTCCTTTTGCACAAATTGGAGCTTAGAGAGGCTAGCCTTGTGACCGTCCACCGCTAGTTGTTTTAGCAGTGCAATCGTGTCTTTTAGACATTGTTCCTGAGTAGAGGCCACAATCAGGAGGTCATCCACGTATTGTAGCAGTGCCTTACCTTGGGTCAGCTGTAGTGGAGACAGTAAGTGCTGTAGCGCTTGGTTGTAGATGGTTGGGCTCTCACAATATCCTTTACACAATCAGGTTAATGAATAGCTTTTCCCTTTGAATTGGAACATGAACCTGAATTGGGAGTCAGGGTGCACTGGGGCGCTAAAGAAAGCATTAGACAAATCCACTACAGAGAATCATCGGGCGTTAACGGGAACTTGGCTCAAAATTGTATAGGGGTTTGGAACTAGGGGTGCCATAGCCTGGACTGCAGTATTCACAGCCTTTAGGTCTTGCATGAATCACTCCGCCACTCTGTGGGCTCATTGTCCTTTCTGACCTTTTGACTGGGAATATAGACATACATACAGGTAAATTTGGACATAGGACTATTACTTGGGCTGCGAGGAGAGAATCGTAAACATTAGTAATACCGTCCAGTGCCACTGGGCGGAGTGGATATTGCCTTCTTTTAAGTCGATAGGCCGGTTTGGGAACGATTGTGACTGGTTCCGCATTTTTGATTCGGCCCATTTTGATTAGTCAGTCCCGGATGTATTTCTGAAGTGGATAGGTACATTCCCTCTCAGTGACTGTCGCACAATACATAGATCTTGTGCACGGGACGTCACTTTGTGTTTTTGTTTAAACACACTTGGTGTCACTTGGTGAGTTCCTAATGCCGGGTTCTGCTGAGGGCATAAAGTCAGAAAGAGTCGTACAACTTGCCATCCAGGGACCTAAATCTCTCCATTGGTCGGTTGGGGCTTTTGTAAAGGAGATGAGGGGTATAGAATCTGCAATATTGTACAGGGTCTGTTGTTCGTCCGTCAGGAGCAGTCGCTGCGCTGCACCACTGGTCCCAGTAGAGGTCCCGCCCCATTTATACTGTTGTTCAGATCGCTCAAGAACCTCTCCTCATACTCCTGGTCAATTCCCGGCAACAAATGCACCGAACAGTGCAGATTATGTAAGGATAAGACCTCGGCCGTTGGCTCCAGCCTGGACACTGCAAAACCCAGCGTGCTTGCCATAGTTATCGTGATTCTCATTTGATACATATAGGTTGTGCCCACTGGAGAGAGCATGTTGAGTGGAGTGGCTTCATCATCCTCACCCACTGATTGCTTGCTTACCTGAAGACCATCAGATGTAGAGGTTAGAACTAATTTGCATTTCAGGATTAAATCGCTGCCCAATAGGTGAACTGGGCAGTGTGGAGACAATAAGAATCGATGGTTAAAGGTCATATTTGAATCTGAAGTTTACATAATAGTGGTTCGGCGAAGCTCTCTCGGACCCGCACGTCGCATGCACTAATGGAGAATATGAATAGATCGCTAAGTTTTGCCCCAGGCATGTCTGATGCCTGTATTACTGAATGAATTGCTCCGGTGTCTACCAAAAATGAAAGGGGCTTTTCATTTACCTCTAATGTTAACTGTGGCATTTCTAATAAACATCATCTGTGGATTTTACATAAAGTCCTATCCCTGGCATCTGATCGACGGTTCCCTCGTCCGCACTCTGCTACTCATTCTCATTTCAGTCCGAATGAAGATGGACGCAAGGAACCTCCCCCCTTCGGTCTCCCTCCAGCCGTCCTCTTCCTCTGCCTCATTCCCTCCCCCTTTGGAAGTTGTGCTAACGTTTTTGGGGGCAGTGCCTTGCCCAGTGGCCAGAGGGGCCGCACTTGGGGCCTGTTGCTGCATTCCCCTTTGTGGGCCAGATGAGTGGGATCAGCCCCTCCCTCCTTGCTGGCTGTGTGTTTCTGCCATCGCAGTGGTCTGATCTGTGTCAGCCTGGCTTTATGTGTCAGATCGTCCTTTGCCTTCCTGTCTTAAGCTTTTTCGGCATTCTGGTGTCTTTCTGGGTGGATGGCATGGCAGATGATTTCTTTATATTGTCCCTCTTCCTAACCTACACACTGGACCTCCACTTGCTTGCAGATGGGTGGTAGAATTCCTTGCAAGAACATCGATTTAAGATGACTTTCCCACAGAGTGCACGTTGGCTTCATGTCATCGGGTCTCTCCATCCCGGAATGGGCCCCCGGCCCTAATACAGACATGAAGAGGCGTAGCTCATGGGTGGTGGGCAGGAATTGCCGGCAGAAGCCTTCCAATTGTTGGGCGAAAGATTGACAGCAGGCTTGCTTCTTTCATATCAGCCAAGGTTCATGGATGATATACCAACATTGTTTCTCCATGAGCACCTGCAACTTGGATCATGGGCATTTGGTGTGAGGTCCCGGTCGGTTATCACCTTCTTCTTGTCGCTCTGTTCCTCTTGTTTGGGGTTTAGATTGCGTCGGTGGGGGGGCAGAGGGGTGAGGTTGGTCGGCGGGGGATACCGAAGCTGAGACAGACAATGGTGGTGAATATGGCGGTGGCCTGGGTGGGGCTCGGTCATCGTCAAACAGAAGCCCTCTAGCTCCTGTTAATGAGAGATAGAGATGTCCCGGCCATCACTCCCTTTCCCCCTCCCCTCTCTGCTCCTCACTGTGCTCTTCCTTCATGTTCAGCTTCGTCATCTGTCCCTGAAGCTGACGTCTCTCCCTCCTCTCAGCCTCCTTTTCCTTCATCCACAAACATTCCCACATTCACAAACGCGTTTCTTGTAACACTCATAATTTTACAATACTTGGTTTGAGCGCTTTCTTCTCCAACCCCTTTTCTCTTACTCATTTGCCTCTTTTCTCTATCCATAGAGATTTTCTCCCTAAGCTGTTTGAGCTGATTCATGCTTGGGCTTCCTCCCTCCAGAAACCCATATTCTCTTTCCCATCTGCGCACACATTTGACACTATCGTCAACTTATTTCTCCCTTATGAACGCCATAAGAGGATTATCCTCCTTTTCTCACATCGTGCTTTCCGCGGTACCCATTATCCTCCACGCATAGATTCCAAAGTTACTTTTACATTAAAATTTTCCCTGCAGATCTTGTCCGCACCTCTTAAAGGGGTGTAGTCCCAAGACCTCCTAAAATACCGTAGTCCCAAGACCTCAAAACGTATTTTAGTCTGCTTTGACGAGGATCCCGAGAGACTTCCCTTTTACAAAATATAAATTTTTTTACTGACTCATTTGCCTCAAGTCCGAGAGCCCAGGACTCAGTCCCCATCTTTCCTTGGTTTGGCCAAGAGGTAGAGGATGGAGTCGTCACTCCCAGACCCAGTTGTCGTTGTCCCCGGCGCCCGGACGGACGCTCAAGCAATCCCACTTCAAACACCACGAATTGTAGTGGAAAAATCATTTCTATTCCCACTGGGTTCTTTCTCCTCTCAGTTTCCTTTAAATTAAGTCTCCAGAGATGCTCGGTTTACTCCACACAAGCTTTTTTATTCTGTTTGCAAAACAGGATGAGATTCCTACCTTAGTAGTCTATTCAATACATCCTACCTCATACCCTCTTGTTCACATCACTCCAGCATGATCCCTGCATGATAGTTTCAGTTCTTCGGCGTGATAGCGCTAACCTTGCCCTTCAACGGTTTCTTGTTTTGCACAATTTGTCTGGAGCTCACAGGTGTAATTCTCCTGTTTCCCTGATGACTGCGCCTACTCCCTTCTTCATATCAGGGTTTTCGGCCCTGTGCGATCCAAGTCCATACTTAATGGCCCAATCCTCTCGTCACATTGTAATACTTTAGAAACCCCACCTGGCCCCATCTGCAGCATATCAAAAGACCTAGACATGATTAAACACATTTTCCCTAATAAACCTCACCAAGAAGTTGCTTGTGTCCTTTTATCGCTGGACTTTGGAGTCTGTCCTGAGTTGCGGAATCTCACTATGCAGCAGCAGAAAGGAAGGCACTGCAGAGGACCATAAACACCGCCCAAAAAATTAGCGGCCATCCTGTCCCATCACTTGAGGACATCAAACACACACGCTGCCTCAGGAGAGTCCACAACTTCCTCAGGGATCCATCCCACCCTGGCCACCACCTACTCTAACTTTTGCCTTCAATGCAAAAAAAAAAAATATTGAAAAACAATTTTTACCCCATCGCAGTCATAGCATCAAATTAGGTACAACCCTGAACACTTAACCTCACATACAGTCGTGTGCAATAAACCCTAAGGAACACCCCCCCCTAAATCTTCTTTTCCTTTCGGCTTTTCCCTTTCAGTGGTCGCCAATGCAAATCAACCTTCTCCATCCAACCCTATTCTCTATATCATCCTCTCTCACGCCAACTGCCTTCATATCTTCTCACTGCGTCCATAAACCTCCTGCCTGGCATCTCCCATTCCAGCATCTGTCTACCAATATAGTCCCTATCCCTCCTCTGTACATGACCCAACCATCTCCGTCTGGCTTCTCTGATCTTCTCTCCAAAGCATCTAACATGTGCTGTCCATCTGATGGACTCATTTCTGATCCTATCCATCCTCGTCACTCCCAAAGAGAATCTCAACATCTTCATCTCTGCTACCTCCAGCTCTGCCTCCTGTCTTTTGTTCAGTGCCACTGTCTCCAAACCATACAGCATCGCTGGTCTCACCACTGTTTTGTAAACCTTTCCTTTCATTCTAGATGATATTCTTCAATCACATAGAACCCCTGAAACTTTTCTCCACCCATTCCAACCTGCTTGAACCTGTTTCTTTACCTCTTTTCCACACTGTCCGTTGCTCTGGACTGTTGACCCTAAGTAGCTGAAATCCTCCAATTTCTTGATCTCCACTCCCTGTAACCTCACCGTTCCACCCAGGTTCCTCTCATTTACACACATATATTCTGTCTTGCTGCGACTAACTCTCATTCCTCTCCTTTCCAGAGCATACCTCCACCTCTCAAGATTTTCCTCAACCTGTTCCCTGCTCTC